>CM076575.1:303721156-303978543 GCA_034641835.2 Pinus albicaulis
TAGCTGGAGGAGCACAGCTCAGAAAATTTTGAAGGCCGGGTTCTACTGGCCTAAACTATTTGGAGATGTCTTCACTTGGGTTAGAGCCTGTGACAAATGCCAAAAGTTTGCTGAGAAACAGAAGCTAGCCGCTTTACCCCTGATTCCTGTGCACGTTGATGAGCCTTTCAAGCAATGGGGTATTGACTTCATAGGGGAGATCCACCCACCCTCCAGTGGCCAGCACAAATGGATTTTGACTGCTACAGATTACTTCACAAAATGGGTGGAGGCCATTCCTGCACGAAATGCCACAGACACAGTGGTCATAAAATTCCTAGAGGAGAACATCATCTCTCAAGGTTTGGATGTCCTGCCAGAATAGTCACGGACAATGCTCAGGCTTTTAAATCGGTTAAGATGGTGAAATTCTGCCAACAATACAACATCACTCTGGGCCACTCCACAGCTTACTACCCCCAGGGCAATGGTCTTGCCGAGTCATCAAACAAAACAATTCGAACGCGAAGAAGACAATAAATGAGAACCGGAGAAATTGGGACTCTCTTGAAGTTGCTACATGGGCCTATGAGATAACATTAAAGGGCAACGAAGTCGCCTTACGAACCTTAGTATACGGACTGACATTGTATTCCCCATACGGTTGGCTCTACACGTGCTCGTTTCATGGAGGAGACTCAAGAAGCTGATGGCCCGACTAGAAGAATCAATCAATTGATTGAGCTGGAGGAAACGCGTATTCGAATTGAACCGAGAGGCAGTGGATTCTCAGAAGATGAAAGATTTGTTTGACCGGCACACCAAAGACAGGAAGGCTGCGGGTGGGTGATTTAGTGCTCACGTGGGATGTACGCAGAGCACAAAGGCAAACATGGTAAGTTTGACCCCCTTTGGTTCGGTCCTTTCAAGTTCGCAGAGCAGGGAGGAAATAATACATTCAAGCTGGAAAATTTACAGGGGGATCTGTTGGAAGCCCCTGTGAATGGGCAATTCCTCAAACCATACTTCCAATTCTGAAGAAGGCTGGAAAGCCTGACTGTATTATATTGTATATTAGTTGCTATTTCGTTTTGTTGTTTATCATCAATTACAGGCATGTCATGAAGATCGGTACACGGCACAGCTCTAGAAACTGAAAAGTGTTGTTCAAAGAAGGTCTACGAGTGATGCAACGTAGTTCCCGACACGTTCGAGGACAAACGTGGCGTCCCCAGGTGGAGCCAATGTTGTTCAATTCTCAGCAATAGCCACGAAAGTCCCTAAAGGATAAACCGGTCACACTAAAATTATATGCCAAGTAGCAAGTGTCAAATCAACTCAGGCCGAAAGGGAAAAAGTGAGGCAAAGCGCACATATATTGAAACCAATGGATAAATGGCACTAAGTAATGAGAGGCGGAACAATGGCGAACGACGGGCACAAAGGTAAGGGAGACATGCCTTTACAGACCAGCTCATATACAAGAGAAGGCCTCGGGCTATACATGACGGCAGCACGTAGAAAGTCCGAGGGGGTCAAGCCGTGGGGAAGGGACGAGGCCCTTACCCCCGCGGACTTGCGACACGTGGTGTGGCAAGAATTCACGACAGAGAAAAAGTAACAGGGTTGGGCCGAGAGATTCCGTCTCGTGGTGGAGTTAAGGCGGGCCCGCTCAGGTGAGGAAGATAAGTGTTAGTCCGGCAAAGGGGAAGTCCTACGTGTCAAAAGTGGGTAGCGCATATGTAACAACGGTAAGGTAAGTCCATTAGGACAGCTGGTACTAAGGCCCGTACCAGCTTTTAACCCGACACGAGGCGCTCACCTATATCTAGAATTACCCAATCCCCACGCGCCACGTGTCTCAGTGTCAGTGTCCTTACGACACTTGCCCTTTTTTCTCTTACATTTTCACCTTTTAACCTATACAGTCCTCCCGAGTGGTAAAAACTCCCGAATTCCTCTCTGGTAAATCATTTTCAGGTAAGTTTTCTACAGCGAATACCAAGTAGGGAAGAGCGCCGGGTCTGTCCAAGTCACTGTCACGGTTCCCCTCGTCGTTTTCCCAAGCACTGTCACCCTCTGCTCAGGTAATCCATTTTCCGTTTTTGTTTCATTATTTTTCCCTTTCTCTCTTTTCCGAATTGTTGAATAACTGCCATGGGGAGAGGGACGCCCAAGAAGAACGAACCTGAAACTCCCCAACTCCATGAGTCTAGAAACCCTCCTGGCTTCGAACCCCTTCGTGACTTGCAGGCGGGTATCTGTGACCCAAAATACCCTTTCGATATACGGAGCATCAAGCCCCTACTGTTCGGCCGCCACTATAAAAGTGCTGATCGTTTCCGAGTTGTCGCATCCGGTTTTTATCACTACATCACCCCCCAAGTCCATTCCTGTGTCGATTTTATTGTCTGGCTTAGAGACTCCTACGATCCACATCGTGATGCCTTCATTTCCCCTCAGGGTAGCATAATCTTCTCCCTTTCACCCGATATCATAAGGCAGGCTCTCCGTTTCCCTTCCAGTGAAGCCTACTTCAGTTTTAAAGATGAAACCTTGCTAGCACAGTTTAATAAACTGTCGAGGGAAGCCCGCCGTGCCTTCATAGCCGCCATAACCGTCGAGCAGGCGACGGCCCTACCTCCGGTGGAGCCTTTCCCATTGAGTCTGTTTAATGAAGAGGTCCGGCCAGTCCTGTCCCTCATTGCCGGCCTCCTGGGAGAAGGGACCCCTGAAGACAGTTCTTGGGTATGCATTCGATTCTTGTGGCTTATGACTCAGAATGGGGTTACACTGGATATTCCAGGTTTCCTGTCTTTTACCATCCGGTACCAATTTCGGGAGCTGGCCAAGGCCCGAAAGTTTCGTTTTTGTTCGTTGGTTTTCTACCTCTTCCTGTTCCGGCATGCGACAGAGTTTAATCATTTGGAAAATTGGACCGGATGTATTACGAAAAATTCTCGGCCCGAGGCCGGTCTTCGGCGCGATTTCTCAGGTCGTCAATTACCTAAGGGGAGGGTTATTTCAGTTTCGTGAATACCTTCATGTCCATTGCTTATACCATCATTCACGATGCTCCTTCCCCTAGGGTTTTCCCAGAGATGAAGCGCTGGTTACAGGCTGGGAAATACCAGTGTACCGGCGATTGGTTCCTATCAGAAGAATATACTGAAATCCGTGTCTATGGAGTCGAGGTAGCCCCCTACCAGCTCCCAACTTTTCCTATCCGACGAGTCTACGCCCTTGAGTACATCCGGTAAGCCCTCAAGGCTGACCAGCTTCATTTCGTCCCCGCTAAGAAAGGCTACATCCTGAAGCTTCCCGACAATATTGGCCCCTTTGTTGTAAATTCTAGATATGCCCTCCTGATTGTTGAGAAAATATTGCAGAACTTGGATCTGAAATTAGGGGAGAGTTGGGCTTATGACCCACGGGAAATTATCTCAAATAAAAGAAAGGGAAACAGGTCTGCGCCCTACGTTCATGAATCCAGGCCATTTAAGGTGGAAGGCTAATTATGAAGTCTGGCCTATGTTTTCGCGGATGGAGACGGACTCATACGCACGGGAGAAGAAGAGGAAGTGAACAAAAAGGGAAATGAGCGGAAAATTTGGTATTTCGGAGCGCCACCACCCCCGAGGCAAAGGGTGGCCAACTAGTGAGCCAGAGGTCATCGGGAAGGGGATAGTTGGAGTCCCTCGTGAAATTTGGAGAGTTCGATAAGAGCAAGGCAGGGATAGTAGTTCTAAGAGATAGCACCGCCTCCTCTGACTACACTGAAGTCACCCAGGCCATGACCGAGCCTCCTCCTTCCAAGACAAAAGAAAGGGAGATGACAAATAAAACCGTCAGAGACAAATATAGGGCCGAACTAGGAGGTTTTGTTGAGAAATATCACACCAGAATCTCTGCCTCGGTTAATGCAGACACTGAAGACCTGGTGCTTTCTATGGCCGAGGCTATCCTGGACCCGAATTCGGACGTCCCTAGCTACAAGATGATTGAATTGGTTGTCGACATGAAGAAGGTTCGGTCACAGGACTGAATGTCCTTTTTTCCCGAGACGATCTGCGACATGATGAAGGATAAGATTTCGCAGATCACCCTTGCCCTAAAGAAGACAGAGCAAAAATACGACGTCCTGAACAACTCTTTTGCCACAGAACAGAGTGCTAGTCGTGCTAACGCACATCAGGTGCGAGTCCTTAAAGAGCAGATTAAGAATTCAGTCGACGGAGGGAAGGGAATGCAAGCGGCATTAATAGCGGGATTGGAGAAGGACATTTCAGCGGCTAGGAAACGGTCTAGCATACCAGCTTCACATCCGATACAGACCGACGAATTGGTGCATGTGGAGGAGGAGAAAAACGAGCTGAAGGCCAAGCTTTCCAGAGAGAGAGAGGAGAAAGAAAAAATGATCAAAAGAATGGAAGATCTGGAGAGCAGAGCTACCGAGCTGCAGACCCGCTGGGACACGCACAGTTGTCATGTAGCCGAGACATCAAGTGGGACAGGTTCAGCACCAGCACAACTATCTACAGCCAGGGCCGAGATAGAAGTGTTGGGGAAGCAAACAACGACAGCCAAGCAAAAGGTGGTAGAACTGGAGGGCGCCCTGGCTGAGAAGGTCAGAACTATTGAAGGGCTGCAAAGAAAAATTGAGGAAGGAAAAAAGACTACGACTGAGCAACAACAGATCATCGCCGAGCTGAAGAGCAAGGTGAAGGGAAATATCACCCTGGTCGAGGCCAGAAGCCTGATCTGGTCGGATATAATCGTAGCCGTGACTGAACAGTGGGGGTTCCTAACAATGATAGGAGAGCTAAAATCTACCCTTCCATACCTTAATAGGAGATTACAGGAGGCCGGGGATAATCTCCCAACTAGAGCCCGCCACGCTGGAATTTATATATCTTTTCTCTATACACGGGCGAATGAGCGCGTGAAATCAGACGTACCCGTAGTTATGGAAATCGATGAATGTCGGAAAATTATAGAAGAAAGAGGAAGCTCGATCGGCAGCTTCAAGCTCTCCAACGGGTCGCGGTACTTGTGGAACAGTTCAACAAGGTATGGAACGAAATCACCACTGCTGGCCTCCCTTCATGTTGGGAACCAAACGCTCCTGCCGTACTAATACACCCCGACAAATACACATCACTTCTAGAGGCAGAACGGGATCGGTCAGATCTTCAGATAGGCAAAGGAACTCAGCTTAAAGCTACTACCATCATCACAGCCCTACAGAAGGAGTTTAGTCTCCTCCACATGATCCCGTACCGTCTCCCCACCCACGCAGACATCCACACCTTCGGCGAGGCATTTACCAGGGTGGAGAGACTCTCGGGAATGTCGACCAAATCCAGAAAGCCAGCGGAGGTTAACGCAGTTCCTGACTCAGCATGCCAGTCCTTCCACCGATGTACCTCCTCCAGCATCTACTAAAGCCTCGACCCAACAGCATTCATGACACATCATGTTTCATTCATGACATGGCCTAAACGGCCTTTACTTTCATTCAGTTATGCTTTTTAAATTTCCGAGTGGGTGGTTTTTCCTCCCACTCTTGCATTTTTTACTTTTACCTTGAACAATGATCTACATTTTGGTTTTAAGTGTGGCCCGGGGCCTGTTACGCATGATGGAAGAGTTGTTTTCCCCATCATGCCATTTTGTGGTATGACAATGACTGTTAACAATTTTGATCAAGCGAGAAAGATATTTTCAGAAAATATCTTCTCGCTGAAAGGCAGATGGAATGCTATATAATACAGGAAAAAGAATGAAACAAGGTTCCATTTCTTCAGAAAATTGATCGTATAAGAATTTCCTGTGTGTATGCTTTGTGAAAAATTCGGATACTGCCCGGAAGAGCCCATCGGGTCTCAATAATAAGAAGCTTCACTGTAATAAGGATTCTGGACACGGTTGTATGGTAGTGTGTATGTTTCTCTATTGTTAGTTTCATCTATGCTCATCTCTCTTGTATTACATCCTGGAATGCGAGTGTCTTTTGTCGTTTGATATGAATTTATCGTGTTGATACTTATGTCATTAGCAGCTTGACACTTTAAATGGCTCAGGAGTAATGTATTGTTCCATATGCATTTCACTCGTATTTCTACTATGTTGGTTGTATTGAAATGTTATTGACGGGAGCTCTTGGTATGTGTGGATTCTTAGATATTTAAGCCCATTTGTATGCCATGAAGTTCTCCTTAGTATCATTTATGTGACAGCCGATATCCCCTTCTCGCTATACAGCTCCGCTATTTTTTATACTTACTTTCTCTGCCATATGTCGTGAATCTGGCCCTGATTATGTTGATCTGTCTTACAATTGTCTGACGCAGTAGTATCTGAATATTAGCATTTCATTCGTTCAGCGTTATGGTTCCAGTAAAGGCCACGTCTCCAGAAGTCCCAAGTTCCATTTTAGTTTCTTTTAAAATTTTGTTTCAGAGAAGGTAGTGTGGAAACTCGGCTCATGTTAAGGGATGAAACGTTGTCTTAAGTATCCTGCTCTCTACACCTCATAAGATGTCCTAGGCACTGGTATATAACAACTCTAGGCTGTCTCTAGGAAAATTTACAACATCTTTTTGGCGCCGTTGCCGGGGACCGGAGTTGAAAAGATTTAAGTCCCTGGGCCTCGACAAATCCTGTCCACTCTTCAGTTAGGTGAGCACGAAGAGTTGTGAGTTGTGTATACCTCACCTTGGCGACTCCACATTTATATTTCAGATAAACCTATTTGCAGTCCTGGCTCCCCGAAAGCCACACCTAAGGTCAGATACTTCTCAGTCAAAGACACCTTCGTAATTGACCGAGAGCGAATCCTTCACAGGAGAAGGGCTGGAGAAAGACCACCGGTTCATACCGATATTCCTGAGTTTTCCCTCGAAAACTTCCCGTATCTTCAGTCCTCCTCTTCTCAGGTCTCCCAAATACAAAGCTCTAACCCTATTATAAGAGATACTGGTTATTACTCTGATAGCCCTTACCGAGAAGGTACCCGTATCAAAGACGGAGCTGAGTCTAGTTATACTCCACATTATTCTTTTCATCCTACCCCTGGAGTTGAAGAGGTCAAAGAGATCACTGAAGTGTACGTGCTTGACCCTACCTCCTCATCGAGTCCTCGAAACATTGTCCACTATATTCCCATCATTATTCATACTCAACTCACAACACCTCCTCCACCTCGCGCTGCTCAAGCTCTCATCCTATCTCCGCCTCCCCCGATGGCGAATGTACCCGGCTTTTTACAAAACGGGTATGCTCCTTCTGTTTACTGCGGTGTTAAATGATATGCCTTGGACTATTTGAAGATTCTACCCTTTAGATTCAATGGGGAGAATGGTGTCGATGCTCACAAGCATGTTGAAATCTTCTGCTCTTTCGCAGAGAACTTTAATGTGGAACATCTGGATGTGGTTCTGAGGTTGTTCGTGAAGTCCCTTGATGGAGAAGCTAGAAAGTGGTTTAAGTCTCTTGCAGTTGATTCCATCAACACCTGGGAGGCTATGCAACAAGCTTTTGTGAAAAAGTGGGGAGATAGGAAAGATCATGGGGATACCTTAACCGAGTTCAACACCCTTAAAAAGAAACACAATGAAGGGGTATCAGAATTCATCAGAAGATTTAACAAATTGTATTACCGCCTCCCAGCTGAGATGATGAAACCCCATCGAGCTGCATTGCAATTCGTTTTTGTATGACATTTGATTAGAGTTTGGCTTCTCACTAAAGGGAGAGAAAGCCGGCCTCTCTTGATGATGCACGGGCTGATGCATTGGAAATAGAAGCAAACTTTGTCTCGACTGGTAAGACCAAAGTAAAGAAAGAACATGATACAAGAAGAAGAAGCAAGGAAGAAGTGTCCACTTCAAGTCAGGATAGAGACTCAGGAAACGACAAGATCGAAGAGATGAATAAAATGATCAAGAACCTCTCTAGCAAGTTGGTCAAGCTAGAGATGGAAGCCAAAAGCTCTCCACCAAAGAACTTTCAGAATGCTCCAAACAGAGGGTTCAACCCTCAATACAGGAAACCTCCCTTGCGGTCTTGAGAACAGGGAAAAAGAAGGAGTCACAAGACCAAGTATCGCACCCTTTGTACTTGGAAGGACAAATGGAGGCTTCCCCTGAAGAATCCTCTTATGAGCAAGATGAAACATGTCCGGTTTTCTCCGACAGTGATGACATAGAGTGCCCTGTCCAAGGAAGCGAGGAGGATGCGTTGCGACCTCACTCAGAAGCGAAGGATAATGAGGATGCCGAAGAGCCAGAAATCGATGACTACTGCAAACAGTTTGTTGATTTCATGCAAGCTCAGTTCAACAGGAAATATGACCTCAGGTCCTCCAGGAAAAGGACCCGCACTCAAGATGAAGAGGAAGATGCACCCCAGCGATCAGCACCTGCACAGAAAGAGGCCAATACCAAAGAATCTTCTGATAGAGGTAAGAAGCCCCTTTACCAACCTTTGCAAGATGATAGTCACATACCCTCCTCCTCTCAAGTAGCTGTGTCTCCTGTGAATAAAGTTCCCATTAAAGAAGTCAAGTCTGCCTCGCCAAACAAAGAGTCCAAAGAAAAGGAAGTCCAGATAGAAAAGCCCTTTTCTGCCTTCAGTTTGCAAAAGGAACTTGAAAAGGTCAAAATCCCTGTCCCTCTGTCTGAATTGTTGAAGCGGCACATATCAGTCACAAGTCTCCTCTTTCATTTCAGCTCCTGAAGTCCCACACATTCCAGACAGTCTTAATTTGCAAGAAGAGAGGCCTATGGTAGTGTTTGGTCCCCATGTCGAGGAATTGGACCCCTCTACTCCTCCTTTCTATGTTTCCCTAGTAATCCATGAGTTACTATTACACAACTGTATGTTGGATTCAGGAGCATCCCACAATTTGATGCCCCTGTCCGTCATGGAGCATTTGGGTCTCCAAATCACCCATCCATATAAAGACCTCTACTCCTTTGACTCCAAAAGAGTGAAGTGCTTGGGCATGATCAAGAACCTAGCAGTCACCTTGGCTCAGATTTCTGCCAAGAGTGTGGTAATGGATATCGTAGTAGCTGACATCCCAGCTCGCTTCGGCATGCTGTTGTCTAGGTCTTGGGGGACCCGAGTGGAGGGTCAATCAAATTTGGATCTTGTCATATGCCACCATCCGTTCTTTAGGGGGTCGAGATTGTACCGAGAAGCTAGGTTTGTCAAGACGGTCGCGAAAGCGGGGGGTCGATGAAAACTCCCCGGTTTACGGTAGAATTAGAGATTTTTCTGTCTAATGTTGGAGGAAGATCAGGAATATGCTCATGAACCTTCATTTTTCCAGATAAAGACTGAGCTATCAGAGCAGGACCAGGAATCTGACATCTGGACTCTCCACTTTGATGGAGCAAATTCCAGAGAAGGAAACGGGGCTGGAGTGTTACTTATTTCACCTATGGGCCAATGGGTCCTTCTCTCCTTCAAATTAGAATATGAAGCCACGAATAATGTGGCTGAGTATGAGGCACTCATACTGGGGTTGCAAACAGCAAGAAGCATGAAGATACAGAGTCTGAAGGTGATGGGAGACTCAGAGTTGGTGGTGAGGCAAGTGAGAAATCAGTGTCAAGCGAAGCATCCGAGGCTAAAGGCCTACATAAACGAAGTTTGGGATCTGGTGGAAAATTCCTTTCTGGCATTTAACATTCAGTTTATGCCCAGAGAACAGAACAAAATGGCAGACTCCTTGGCCGTGGCAGCTAGTACATTTCGCCCACCTCAGAACCCTCTTCTGAGATACGAAATTGAAGTAAGATACCGTCCTTCAATCCCTGATAATGTCAAGCACTGGCAGGTCTTTGAAGATGAGGAGCAGGTAAATAGGTTCTTAGAGACCGTGGGGGAGTTTTCAAATTTAGAGATTGACAACTGTGAAGAAGAAGAATTCGGAGACATTCCAGGGGACAAGCTAGAAGAGAAGATAGCTGGTCACAGATTCCTGCAGTTAAAGGGAAATGTAATTCCCCGAGGGCTGGTACCTTTGGAGAGACTGCTCAATAAGGATGATGTCCCGTTACAGCCAAACAAAATGGTGACTGAGGACCAGGTTGAAGATCTCAATCTGGGCACGAAAGAAGATCCAAAGATTGTGAAGCTGTCAAAGAAAGTCCCAGATGAATACAGACAGTCGTACCAAAAGCTGTTTCAGACTTACAAAGACGTCTTTGCTTGGTCATATCAAGATTTGAAAACCTTTGATGTCGGTGTGATGCAGCACAAAATTCCATTGAAAGCCGATGCAAAACCCCACAAGTAAAAGCTCCGGCAGATCAATCCCCTGTTGTTACCATCGATTGAGCAGGAAATAAAAAAATTACTGAAGGCTAAAATTATAGTGCCTCTAAGGTATTCTGAATGGGTGGCCAATTTAGTCCCAGTACGCAAGAAGAACGGTGAAATCAGGTTGTGTGTGGATTTTAGAAACCTGAGCAGGCATCGTTTTGGAGCATTATCCACTACTGCAGATGGAATAAATGTAATGCAAGGGTGGTAGGGGTAGGGTGGTAGGGGCCTCTAGAGTGTCCATGATGGATGGGTTCTCGGGCTATAATCAAGTGGCTGTATTCCCGGAGGACCAGAAAAAGACAGCTGTCACCACGCCCTGGGGGACATTTATGTATGCCAGGATGCCATTCGGCCTGATCAATGCAGGGGCCACGTTTCAGAGAGCGATGGACATAACCTTTGTTGGAGAACAGGATAAGTTTCTGGTGGTATACCTGGATGATATAACAGTCTTTTCAAAGGACGATACCGAGCATGTTCAGCATTTACAGAAGACCTTTGAGAAATGCAGGAGGTATGGACTCTCTCTTAACCCTCAGAAATCCTTCTTTGCATTAGAAGAGGGTAAACTCCTAGGACATATAGTAACTAAAGATGGGGTCAAAATCGATCCTAAAAGAGTGGAAGCTATAAATGGTATCTCTCTCCCCAGAAATAAGAAAGAAGTCCAGGTGTTTCTAGGGCGTATCAATTTTCTCAGAAGATTTATTCCTAACTATGCTGAAATAGTTAGACACATCACAGATATGTTAAAGAAGGATAATGAGGTAAAATGGGCACCAGAGTCCAGACAGGCCTTTGCCAGGATAAAAAATGCGTTTGCTGAAGCTCCCGTGCTGGTAAAGCCTGACTTCACTGAACCTTTTATGATTTTCTCTTTTGCATCACCTCACACGGTGGCAGGGGTCCTCTTACAGAAGAATGGGGATGGGTATGAGCAACCCATTGCTTTCTTTAGTCAAGTTCTTCATGATGCAGAGCTAAAATACAACATACTGGAGAAGCAGGCTTATGCCCTGGTAAATTCCCTGAAGGCATTTCGCATATACATTCTGCAATCTCAAGTTACTGCTTTTGTACCCACAGCAGCAGTTAAGGACATCCTCATTCAGGAAGACAGTGAAGGTAGAAGGGGAAAGTGGATTGCGAAGATACAAGAATACGACCTGGATATCAGACCCACCAAGTTAATTAAAGGACAGGGGCTAGCAAAGATTCTATCAGAGTCAAACCACCAAGCTTTGGGCATCCACCTATCCATGATCGCAAATGAGGAGTCTGAGGAGCAAACAGGGAGACCAGAGGTAGAAATGGCTACTCAAAAAATACAGATGAAGTATCTTACTAGCCCCTGGTACAAAGGGTATTTGAATACCTCGACCTGTTGCCCACCCGGTTGTGACAAGTCCAAATCTGAGCCTTGAGGCAAATCTCAAAAGTACAAATGGCTAATGGAATGATTATATTGGAGAGATCCGTCAGGCATACTGCTTTTATGTCTCATCGAAGGGGAGGTAGGGAACATCATAACCGAATTCCATGAAGGGATCTGTGGAGGGAATTATAGCTGGAGGAGCACAGCTCAGAAAATTTTGAAGGCTGGTTTCTACTGGCCTAAACTATTTGGAGATTTCTTCACTCGGGTCAGAGCATGTGACAAGTGCCAAAAGTTTTCGAAACGAAGCTAGCCGCTTTACCCACTACAAATGCACGTTATTGGGCCTTTTAAAAACATGCAGGTGTGTGACTTTATGGGTGAGATCACCCTCCCTCCGGTGGGCGGCCCAATGGATTTTGGCGCTCTGATTACTTCTGGTGGGTGGAGGCCATCCGCACGAAATGCTACGAACCACAGTGGTCATAAAATTCTTAGAGAATATGATCTCTAGGGTTTGGATATCTCATGCAGAATACGTCACGGACAAATGCTCGGGCTTTAAATACCTTGTTAAGATGGGTAATTCTACTCAGCAGTACAACATCACTCTGGGTACTCCTGGCTTACTACCCCCGGGGCAATGGTCTTGCCGAGTCATCAAACAAAACACTGGTCAGAGCACTGAAGAAGACAATAAATGAGAACCAGAGAAATTGGGACTCTCAGCTGAAGTTTGCTCTATGGGCTAACAGGATAACCAGTAAAAGGGCAACAGGGAAGTCGACTTACGAACTAGTATACGGACGAGCAGCTGTATTCCCCATACAGTTGGCTCTACCTGTGGCTCGTTTCATGCAGGAGACTCAGGAAGAAGCTGATGGCCCGACTAGAAGAATCAATCAATTGATTGAACTGGAGGAAACGCGCATTCAGGTGAACCAGAGGCTGGTGGACTATCAAGAGAAGATGAAAGATTTGTTTGACCAGCACACCAAAGACAGGAAGCTGCAGGTGGGGGATTTAGTGCTCCGATGGGATGTACGCAGAGCTGACAAAGGCAAACATGGTAAGTTTGACCCCCTTTGGTTCAGTCCTTTCAGGATCGCAGAGCAGGGAGGAAATAATACATTCAAGCTGGAAAATTTACAGGGGGATCTGTTGGAAGCCCCTGTGAATGGGCAATTCCTCAAACCATACTTCCAATTCTGAAGAAGGCTGGAAAGCCTGACTGTATTATATTGTATAATAGTTGCTATTTCGTTTTGTTTGTTTATCATCAATTACAGACATAGTTTTGGAGAAATGGCACGGCACGGCTCTAGAGGCGAAAGTGTTGAGGTCTACAGGCGGTCTGCGTAGTTCTCGACACGTTCAGGGACAAACATGCCGTCCCCAGGTGGAGCCAATGTTGTTCAATTCTCGGCAATAGCCACGAAAGTCCTAAAAGATGAACGGTCACATTAAGAAGTTATATGCCAAGTAGCAAGTGTCAAAAGAAATCGAAGTAGAAAGGAAAAAGGGTGGTAAAGCGCACATATATTGACACCAATGGATAAATGGCACTAAGTAAGGAGAGGCGGAACAATAGTTGATGAGCGGCACAAAGGTAAGGGATACATGCCTTTACAAGATCAACTCATATACGGGAGAAGACCTTTGATATACATGACGGCAGTACGTAGAAATTCCGAGGGGGTCAAGCCGTGGGGAAAGGACAAGGCCCTTACCCCCGCGGACTTGCGACACGTGGCAAGACTTCACGACGGAGAAATAGTAACAGGGTTGGGCCTCGAGATTCTGTATCGTGGTGGAGTTAAGGTGGGCCCATTTCCCGGGTGAGGAAGATAAGCGTTGAGTCCGTAGGGAAGTCCTACGTGTTAAAAAGTGGATAGCGCATATGGAACAACGGTAAGGTAAGTCCATTAGGACAGCTGGTACTAAGGCCCGTGCTAGCTTTTAACCCGACACGAGGCGCTCACCTATATCTAGATTTACCCAATCCCCACGCGCCACGTGTCCCAGTGTCAGTGTCCTTACGACACTTGCCCTCTGTTCTCTTACACTTTCACCTTTTAACCTAAACAGTCCTCCCGAATGGTAAAAACTCTCGTATTCCTCTCTGGTAAATTATTTTCAGGTAGTTTTCTACGGCGAATACCGAGTGGGGAAGAACGCCGGGTATATCCAGATCACTGTCACGGTTCCCCGTGTCGCTTTCCCGAGCATTGTCACCCTCTGCTCAGGTATTCCATTCTCCATTTTCCTTTTGTTTCATTATTTTCCCTTTCTCTCTTGCCGAATTGTTGAATAACTGCCATGGGGAGAGGGACGCCCAAGAAGAACGAGCCTGAAACCCCCCAACTCCATGAGTCTAGAAATCCTCCTGGTTTCGAGCCCCTTCGTGACTTGCAAACGGGTATCTGTGACCCAAAATACCCTTTCGATATACGGAACATCAAGCCCCTACTGTTCGGCCGCCACTGTAAAAGTGCTGATCGTTTCCGAGTTGTCGCGTCCGGCTTGTATCACTACATTACCCCCCAAGTCCATTCCTGTGTCGATTTTGTTGTCTGGCTTAGAGACTCTTACGATTCACATCGTGATGCCTTCATTTCCCCTCAGGGTAGCATAATCTTCTCCCTTTCTCCCGATATTATAAGGCAGGCTCTTCGTTTCCCTGCCAGTGATGCCTACTTCAGTTTTAAAGACGAAACCTTGCTCGCACAGTTTAATAAACTGTCGAAGGAAGCCCGCCGTGCCTTCATAGCTGCCATAACGATCGATCGAGCGACGACCCTACCTCCCGGTTGAGCCTTTCCCCATTGTAGATACGTTTTAATGAAGAGGTCCGACCGATCCTGTCCTCATTGCTAGGCCTCTGGGAGAGGAGACCCACAGAAGACATTTCCTGGGTATGCATTCGATTCTTGTGGCTTATGACTCGAATGGGGTTACCTTTGGATATTCCAGGTTTCCTGTCTTTTACCATCCGGAACCAATTTCGGGAGCTGGCCAAGGCTCGAAAGTTTCGTTTTTGTTCGTTGGTTTTCTACCTCTTCCTGTTCCAGCATGCTGACAAGTTTAATCATTTGGGGCTGGACCGGATGTATTCTGAAAATTCCCAGCCCAGGCCAGTCTTCGACGGGAATTTCTCCGTTCGTCAATTGCCTAAGGGGGAGGGTTACATCAGTTTCGAGAATACCTTCATGTCCATTGCTTACACCATCATTCACGATGTACCTTCCCCTAGGGTTTTCCCAGAGATGAAGCGCTGGTTACAGGCTGGGAAGTACCACTGTACCGGCGATTGGTTTCTATCAGAGGAGTATACTGAAATCCGTGTCTATGGAGCCGAAGTAGCCCCCTACCGGCTCCCATTTTCCTGTCAGACGAGTCTACGCCCTTGGGCCTTAAATAAATGAAGCCCTGAGGCTGACCGGCTTCATTTCGTCCCCGCTAGAAAGGCTACATCTGAAGCTTCAGGTAATATTGGCCCCTTTGTTGTAAATTCTAGATATGCCCTCCCGATTGTTGAGAAAATGTTGCAGAACATGGACCTGAAATTAGGGGAGAGTTGGGCTTATGACCCACGCCAAATAATTTCAAATAAAAGAAAGATAAACAGGTCTGCGCCCTACGTGCATGAGTCCAGGCCATTTCTGGAGTGGAGGGCTAATCTTGAGGTCTGGCCTATGTTTTCGCAGATGGAGACGGACTCGTCTGCTACAGGAGGAGAAGAAGAGGTGAATAAAGGGGGCAATGAGCAGGAAGCTGGTACTTCCGGAGCACCACCACCCAAGAGGCAGAAGGTGGCCACAAGTGAAGCTGAGGTCATCGGGGAAGGGATAATTTTGGAGCCCTTTACAAAATTCGGGGAGTTTGATAAAGGCAAGGCAGGGATAGTGGTTCTAAGAGACAGCGTTGCCTCCTCTGACTACACTGAAGTCACTCAGGCCATCATCGAGCCTCCTCCTTCCAAGACAAAAGAAAGGGAACTGACCAATAAAACTGTCCGAGACAAATACAGGGCCGAACTAGGAGGTTTCGTGGAGAAATATCACACCAGAATCTCTGCCTCGGTTAATGCAGACACCGAAGACCTGGTACTTTCTATGACCGAGGCTATCCTGGACCCGAATTTAGACGTTCCTAGCTACAAGGTGCTTGAATTGGTTGTCGACATGAAGAAGGTTCCGGTACAGGACCTGAATGACCTATTCCAGACGATCTGCGACATGATAAAATATAAGCTTTCGCAAATCACCCTTGCTCTAAAGAAGACAGAGCAGAAATATGACAACCTGAGCAACTCTTATTCCGCAGAACAGAGTGCTTGTCGTGCCAACGCACATCAGGTGCGCATCCTTAAAGAGCAGATTAAAAATTCAGACGAAGGAGGGAAGGGAATGCAAGCTGCATTAATAGCCAAGTTGGAGAAGGACATTTCAGCGGCTAAGAAACAGGCTGGCATACCAGCTTCACATCCGGTACAGACCGATGAACTGGTGCAGGTGGAGGACGAGAAAAACGAGCTGATTGCCAGGCTTTCCAGAGAGAGAGAGGAGAAAGAAAAAATGGTCAAGAGAATTGAGGAACTGGAGAGCAGAGCTACTGAGCTGCAGACCCGCTGGGATACGCACAGTTGTCATGCAGCCGAAACATCAAGTGGGACAGGTTCAGCAACAGCACAACTATCCACAGCTATGGCTGAGATAGAAGTGTTGGGGAAGCAGACAATGACAGCCAAGAAAAAGGTGGTAGAGCTGGAGGGCGCCCTGGCTGAGAAGGTCAGAACTATTGAAGGGCTGCGAAGAGAAGTTGAGGAAGAAAAAAAGACTACGACTGAACAACAACAGACCATCGCCGAGCTGAAGAGTAAGGTGAAGGGAAATCTCACCCTGGTCGAGGCCAGGAGCCTGATCTGGTCGGATATAATCGTGGCCATGACTGAACAGTGGGAGTTCCTAACGATGATAGGAGAACTCAAATCTACCCTTCCATACCTTAATAGGAGGTTGCAGGAGGCCGGGGATAATCTGCCAACTAGAGCTCGACATGCTGGAATTTATATATCTTTTCTCTATACACTGAGAGCAAATGACGTGGTAAAACATGACATTCCCAGCAGGTTTATGGAAATCAATGAATGTTGGAAAATTATAGAGAAAGAGGAGGCTCGATTGGCAGCTTCAAAGGCTCTCCAACAGGTCGCAGACATTGTGGAACAGTTCAACAAGGTGTGGAACGAAATCATCACTGCTGGCCTCCCTTCATGTTGGGAACCAAACGCTCCTTAGATACTAATGCACCCAGGCTCGTACACGGCCTTCTAGAGGCGAACGGGATCGGTCGGATCTTCGGATGGGCAAAGGAACTCGGCTTAAAGCTACCATCATCACGGCCCTACGAGAAGAGGTTTAGTCTCCTCCACATGATCCGGTACCGTCTCCCCACCCACACAGACATCCACACCTTCGGCGAGGCATTTACCAGGGTGGAGAGACTCTCAGAGATGTCAGAGCCAAATCTAGAAAGCCAGCGGAGGTTAACGCAGTTCCTGACTCAGCATGCCAGTCCTTCCACCGATGTACCTCCTCCAGCGTCTACTACAGCCTCGACCCAACAGCTTTCATGACACAGTATGTTTCATTCATGACATGGCCTTAACGGCCTTTACTTTCATTTCGATTTATGTTTGATTTAAATTTCCGAGTGGGCGGTTTTTCCTCCCACTCTTGCATTTTTACTTTTACCTTGAACAATGATCTACATTTTGGTTTTAAGTTTGGCCCGGGGCCTGTTACCCATGATGGAGGAGTTGTTTTCCCCATCATGCCATTTTGTGGTTTTGATAATGATTGTTAACAATTTTGAGCATGCGAGAAAGATATTTTCAGAAAATATCTTCTCGAATGAAAGGCAGAGAGAAGGCTATATAATACAGGAAAAAGAATGATACCAGGTTCCATTTTCTTCAGAAAATTGATTGTATTAGAATTTCCTGTGCGTACGCACTGTGAACAATTTGGATCTTGCCGGAGGAACTTATCAGTTTCAATAATGAAGCTTTCTTGTAATAAGGATTTCGGACACGGTTGTATGGTAGTGTGTGTGCCTCTCTATTGTTAGTTCCATCTATGCTCATCTCTCTTATATTACATCCTGGAATGCGAGTGTCTTTTGTCTTTTGATATGAACTTATCGTGTTGATACTTATGTCAGTAGCAGTTTGACACTTTAAATGGCTCAGGTGTAATGTATTTTGCCACATGCATTTCACTCGTATTTCTACTATGTTGGTTGTATTGAAATGTTATTGACGAAAGCTCTTGGTATGCGTGGACTCTTAGATATTTAAGCCCATTTGTATGCCATGAAGTTCTCCTTAGTATCATCTATGTGACAGCCGATATCCCCTTCTCGCTATACAGCTTCGCTATTGTTTATAATTACTTTCTCTGCCATATTTCGTGAATCTGGCCCTCATTATGTTGATCTGTCTTACAATTGTCTGAAGCAGCAGTATCTGAATATTAGCATTTCATTCGTTCAGCGTTATTTAAAATGCCTCAAACTGTCCGAAGTTCTGGTTCCATTTTAGTTTCTTTTCTGTTTCAAAGAAGGTAGTGTAAGAGCTCTGTCATGTTAAGGGATGAAACGTTGTCTTAAATATCCTGCTCTCTACACCTCCTAATATGTCCTAGGCACTGGTCTATAACAACTCTAGGCTGTCTCTAGGAGTTACAACATGTTGAATCAAGTATAGGACACTCTCACAACCATAGAACTACAAAAAACTCAGAAAACCGAAAACATTTCAGATTGGTCTTTAAATAAATCATTGGTGGTGGACCATAAAACATTTTACCTTTAGAAAAGCTAAAAATTTCCACCTGGCGACTCCACTAGCCCCAGTAGCCCTATTAATCCTCTAGATCTCCATATTTCCTTAAAACTGTGTTAACCAGCCTTGGGGAAGTTTAGAAACCTAGTCCCCTATTATAGAAATCATTGTGAGAGGAAAAATCTTGAAAAATAGTCCTAAAAACCTCAGCCTCTCTAAAATTTTGGAGACTAAAATCTGGCTTCACATAGGGTCAATACTAGATCCCATCCAGATCCTAACCCTCCTACCATAGTTGACAATCCAGAAAGAATTTTTTGGCAAAATTCTAGATCTGGAAAACCAACTACTAATAAGACTATCCCAAGAACAAGATCTCTCCTTGAAAATCTTACAGTCTTAAAAGATCCTCACTTTGACTTACCTCACACAAAGAACCTATTCAGAAATAAATCTCAAAGTGATTTAAACCAAGCTGGCTTTGAAACCACAGACTTGCAACAGAGCTTTAGCAGAGAAGCTTCACCTTCTACTCCACTTGACTCTCAGCTTCTCCATCATTTCAGCTCCTTCCATAACAGATCTGATCATCATCAATTTTTTGGCCCGAGTATTTCTTCTAATTCTATCCACACATCCACTGTTCAAAACACTCCATTTCAGCCCACTTTCCCTCTTGTAAATCCCCCATTATTTCCTATCATGGCAGCATGGTATGCTCCACTAGTGTTACCACAACCTCTGGTTACCTTACCCAATGATTACCAATCCAAAATTCCCTATTTCATTGGAAATGAACCTACTATTGCCCAACAGCATGTAGATAAAATGAATGATGCTTTTGATTACATGGAAATAGAAGAAGAGACCATTAAGATGAGAATATTTTCCCAAAGTTTAGGAGGAGAAGCTAAGAAATGGTTTAAGGGTTTAACTCCTAATAGCATAAATGATCTCCTTTCTTTATATCAAACATTCATAAAAAAATGGGAAATTAGAAATAAACCTCTCCAAATCCTTTCAGAATATACCAACCTCAAAAGAAACATTGGGGAAAGTGTCCAAGATTATTGCACTAGATTCAATAGTGTTTATAATGACTTCCCCCAGACATGAAACCTCCACTAGGCCTAGCCTTAGCTAAATTCCCAAAGAGTTTTGATCCTGAAATGGCCTACCAGCTAAGAGAAAGAGATCCCTCAACTTTAGAAGATATGCAAAGGGGAGACTTAAGTGTAGAAGCAAATCTGATTGAGAAAAGAGCTAGGTTGAGAGTAGAGAAAATAGTTACATACAGGGATGATACAATGGCATCAACTTTATCATCAGATACTAAAATTGATAACTTAGTGAAGGTAATGGAGAGAAAGCTTGAAAAGATAAATCTGAATGATAGAGTGCATCCTAGAGAAAACCAAAACAACCCCCAAAACAGAAATAGAAACTCAAATTTCAGAAGAGACCCTAATCAAGATAGGAAAAGAGACAATGACCAACAGATTAGGCCTCCTTTCAACAAAACTATATTGATCAAGAAGAATAAATGGAAGTTGAAAGGTTGGAAGAAAATCATATAAACCTGATAGGATCTAACAGTGAGACAGATTTTTTTCTCACTGAAGAAGAACAAGGATTCTTCTCATCATAACAAATTGAAAACAACCATGAAGATTCTGAAGATTACAGATTGGGGTTTGAAAATTCAATTATGGAGGTACACAAACAATATAATCTTAGAAGCAAATGGAACCCAGAGATTTCCAATGAAAAAAACACTAGTACTGCTATTAGGAAAACTTCAGAAAATTAGCCTAAGAAGACAGCCAGAAACACCGACACTATGTCCAAGAAAAATGATCTAAATAAAGACAAAAACAGTCAGCAAAATATTGAACAAAGCTGCCCTAGTACTTCTGCTAGTGGCCCTAATAAATCTATCCCAAATAACAGTCCAAATAAAGTTCAGCAAATAAGAATTGTTGAAAGAGTTGTAAATGACAAAACATATGTAAATATGTCAAGAACAATAGTTCCTTTCAGCCTTAAAGGGGAAATTGCCAAGATCAAAATCACCATACCCTTAGTTGAACAAGTAACTCAGGATGTATATAAAAATCAAGTTTTGAAAGCTTTGAATATAGGCAGTGACATTGATACTTTAAACTTAATAGATGATAAACTAGAATTATTGTTTGGTCCTGAAGTTGAAGGAAAATACCAAGAAGGGGCTTTCCCTCCCTTCTATGTCAACCTGAATATACATAACAAAATCTTGCACAATGCCATGCTAGACTCGGGTGCTTCTCACAATTTTATGCCCAAAGTAGTAATGGAAAGCTTAGGCTTAGAAATTACTAAACCATATAAGGACCTGTATTCCTTTGATTCAAGTAGAGTAAAGTGCTTGGGCCTAATCAAATATTTATGTGTCAATTTGGCACAGATTCCTACTAAAGGTCTTGTCATGGACATAGTAGTAGCTGACATTCCCCCTAAATATGGCATGCTTTTATCTAGATCATGGGGAGCCAAACTTCAAGGGAGCCTTCAAATGGACATGTCCTATGCCACCATCCCAGTGTTTAGTCAAACTAGAAGACTATACAGGGAGTCCCATATGAAATACATGGTGAGTAACATAGATAGACCAAACAATACTCCTGTTTACTTCATTCATTCAGATTTGGATTCCTTTATCTTGTATAATGAAGATGAAATTAGCCAACAAAAAAAGGAAAAAAAAGAAGAATTTAGTCTACCAGAACAGTCAAATCTGTCCTCAATTCAAGCACAAAACAGTTCAAACTTTAACAACCTTGAACAGTAGAAAGAAAATGAAAATGAGATTGAAGTACCTTGGAAAATAAACTTTGATGGTTCTTGTAGAAAATTAAGTTCAGGGGCTGGTGTATGGATACAGAACACAAATAAAGGATTTTCCTATAAACTGGATTTCCATGCACAAATAACATGGCTGAATATGAAGCCCTCCTTATTGGCCTACACTTACTCAAAGATTTAGGAGCTAAGAAAATATCAGTCCAAGGAGATTCTGAGCTAATCATCAAACAGATTAAAGGGGAGTATTCAACCAAAAACCCAAAACTCAGATAATATAGAAATTATGCCCTTGATCTCCTAAAAAACTTTGAAAAATATGAACTCATTTTCATCCCAAGAGCTCAAAATCATCTAGCAAATGAACTTGCCTTTGCTGCTAGTAATTGCCAAATACCACAGATAAATGAACAATTTGATATAAAGGTAAAAAACAGACCTGCAATACCTGACAATGAAGATTATTGGCAAGTGTTTGAAGGAGACAAACACATAGATGATTTTCTGCAATCAAAAATGACTTTGCCATACCAACATCTACTTCAAGCCATGAGGAAAACTGTCTAAATGAAGAGAAAATCCCTGAAACAGTGTTGCCCTTTTCTGTTGATATAAACCATTTTGAACATCCTTTTAGAGCAGAAATAATTGATAATACATACCAAAAAGACTTGGAAGTTTTGCAATGTAAAAATGATACAATTCCAAGAGGTCTTTCACCATTAGAACATCTTTTTTATTTTAATGATATAGCCAAAGAATCAATAATGGAGCCTATATAAACAAACATAGAAGAACATAACATAGGAAGCCTAGCAGAACCAAAAATGATAAAGCTATCCAGCACTCTCCTAGCTCATATCAAACAACAATACATAGAAATTTTTAAGGAATTTGGAGATGTGTTTGCATGGGGATACAAGGATCTAAAATTATATGATACTAGCATCATTCAACACAAAATTTCTCTTAAGGAAAATCAGAAACCTTTCAAACAAAAACTCAAAAGGATAAACCTTGTTTTATTGCCTTTAGTTGAGAAAGAAATTAGAAAAATGTATGATGCTGGGATCATAGTTCCCCTCAGGTATTCAGAATGGGTTTCCAATTTAGTATCTGTCAGGAAAAAGACCAGGGAAATCAGGCTATGCATTTATTTTAGAAACTTAAACAGAGCCTCCCTTAAAGATAACTATCCCTTGCCAAAAATGGATCATATACTTCAAAGGGTGGTTGGGTCTAAAATAATTTCACTGTTAGATGGGTTCTCAGGTTACAATCATGTGTTAGTACTCCCAAGTGATCAACATAAAACTTATTTTATTACACCTTAGGGTACATTCATGTATGTCAAAATGCCATTTGGTTTGATGAATGCAAGGGCCACCTTCCAAAAGGCCATGGATATAGCCTTTTCAGAAGACATAGGCTATTTTATAATCATTTACCTTGATGACATTACTGTTTTCTCTAAAACTAATGAAGAACAATTGATTCATTTAAGAAATTTTTTTGAGAAATTTAGGAAATATGGTTTATCTTTGAATCCCAAAAATACACTTTTTGGTCTCCAAGAAGGAAAACTTCTCGGCCACATAATTTCTAAAGAGGGAATCAAAGTAGACCCTAAAAGGATTGATGGCATATTGAAGTTCAGCCATCCTAGAAACCTCAAAGAATTACAATCTTTCATTGGGAAGATAAATTTTCTAAGGAGGTTCATCCCCAACCTTGCTGAGCTATTGAGAAATATCACAAACATGCTAAAGAAAGAGATAGGTGTTAAATGGACAACACAAGCTAAACAATCATTTGAACTATTGAAACAAGCTCTTACTCAAACACCGGTTCTTATCAGTCCTGATTTCACCAAATATTTCTACATCTTTTCTTTTGCATTAGAACATACAATAGCTGCAGTATTACTGCAAAAGAATAAAATGGGGCAAGAACAACAAATATCATTTTTTAGTAGGGCCTTAAGAGATGCTCCACTCAAGTATAACATCATGGAGAAACAAGCCTTAGCCTTGGTAAAAGCATTGAAAGACTTTAGAGTCTATATTTTGCATTCTCATATCATTGCTTATGTCATTGCCTTCAAATCTAAAATAATGGTTAACTTCTGCCATAAATACCATATCACCTTGGGTCATTCCACTGCTTGCTATCCTCAAGGAAATGGATTAGCTAAATCCTCCAACAAAATCCTTGTCAATATTATCAAAAAACTGTTGGAGAAAAATCAGAAATCATGGCATAGTAAGCTTATTCATGCTTTATGGGCTGATATATTAACCACCAAAAAGTCAATAAATATGTCCCCCTATCAGCTGGTTTATGGCATGGATGCAATCTTCCCAACCTCTCTAGGAGTTCCAGTCATGAAACTCCTCCAAGAAGTACAATCTGAGGAAAATGATATGTAGAGAAGGATAAATCAGACCATTCATTTACAGTAGTCTAGAGAGGAAGTGTACAAGAGAACACAAACAGTCCAAGAAAGCATCAAGAAATTATTTGACAAGAGAACTAAAGAAAATGATTTCCAAGTTGGAAATATAGTTCTAAAGTGGGATTCTGGAAGGGAAGAAAAAGGAAAACATGGAAAATTTGAGAATCTGTGGAAAGGACCCTACATTATGCATTCTATTAGGGGTCATAATGCATTCTTTCTGCAAGATCTAAATGGAGAAGACATATTTGGAGGTCCTGTCAATGGTAGGATGCTCAAGCACTACTACTGTCAAGAGTCCTGAATTCAAAAAAATTTCATTCATTGTACATAACATGGTTGAAAAGAGATCATAGGAAAATACAAAAAACCATAAAAGAAAAGAAAAGAAAAAGAGGGAAGATTCAAAAGAGGTACAACCCCATACCCAAAAAAGATAATTTTATGAAAGTGTGCAAGTCTAAATTCCACTGCTTGGAAAAAGAACTATTATTTAGTCATACAGCCTAATCATGACTAAGTAAATTTAAATTTTGTGCTGATAGGTTAGTGAAAACATATTTTCCAAACAGTGTAATCCGGGCTTATCAGTAGAATAGATTAGGATAGAGAAATAATGGTTCTAACAAGCTTAAAATCTAAACCAAGAAAAGAAAAGAGAAATGGCTCCAAAAAAATCAAACTTGAGCAAAAGAAAGAAAGAAGGATGTTCTTAATTTTCAGATCTTAAGCCTTCACAATTTTGTTTTAATTTTCTGCAAATAAAGTCTATGTGCAACTTGTACATAAATTCCATAGACTACATAGCAAATCAGACTGTCTAATCCTGATTTGACTGTGTTTAAATTTTCTGTCTTAGAAATAGAGAATAAAATCTGTCAAATAGCCTAATCTTGACAGGTAGATAGTTAGGTAGAGAAATAAAGAGTTCCACAGTTTAATCTGGACTCTTGGAAGAAATAAGGATAGGATTAGATAGTTTATTTATGTTTTCAAAAATAAAATGTCAAAGAGTTTGATAGTTCAAATGCACTCAAAGAGGAAGAAAAAATGCTAGGACAAGTAGGATTGGGTAGGAAGAGATGTTGTTTGAAGAAATTACATGTTGCAGATTGATAAAAGTTTTCTTTTTCAGAGAAGATCAGCAAGCAAAAAGAAGAAATATACCCAATGGATAAGGCATTGGTCTACTGAAACTCAAAGATTTATTTTCTGAGGTTCTGGACACCTTGAAAGGCAAACTGCCCTCCCCAAGTGGAGCCATTGTTAGTCATCAATAATTTTTGATCTTATCCAAAGATGACTAATTTGACGATCCCAGATTTCTAGAAACAATTTTGCAGAAACATTGTGAGTTCTAGAAATCTCACAGCCTTCATTATCCTAAGTCTATCAATTCACTGAATATCTTCACTTAAATCCTCCAAATTATCCTGCAATCTCAAAAAAAAATTGTTTTTAGGCTATATTTCCCATTTTTTTTACCTCCATCATATCTGCCCATTTTCGCTCATTTTCACTTATCCAAACAGTCATTTTCCCCCTACAAAAAATGTTTTCTTCCTTTCTCATTTACCCTCCATTCCTCTAAAAATCCCTTTTAAACCATTAAAACCCCTTTATAATGGTTTAAACCTCCTTTTTATACTTATCGGAACACCAAAAAAGGGCTAAAAACCCACTTTTCGGCCTATTTTTTGACTTTTCATAAAAATGGGCCTTAAGCCCCTGCAGGCTTAACCCTCCGCCCTTTTTTCATATGACCCGAGGGCCCGACCAACTATTAACCCTCAGCCCCTTTTCCTTAAAAGCCTCGGCTCCCTTTATTCCCATGTGACCTTAATTCTCCCCCTTCTCTCTTTACCCCTCCACCTTTACCTAAGCCCTCTTCACTTCATAATCTACCCACCCGACTTACCTTTCCCCTTCCGCAGATCTTCACTATAGATCTTGACCGATCCAATGGTCATCACCATTCCTCCACTCCACCCCCGGGCACTTCTCGGTCCGTAGGTCAACCCTTTCGTGCCCCCGTAGTTGACCAGCTTGACTACGAGAGATCTCAAATCTACGGCTGAGATTCATTGCGGAAGCACAAGGCAGGAAATTGGTCTGTACCTTCATGGTCCCCCCGCAACAGATCCTAGCCATTGCTCCTTGTCATCCAATGATCATCAACCATCACACCTCTCCACCCTTCCTACCTCGTCAGTTCATTTCTTTGCTACCCGACAGAGCTGTACACGTCATCCTCTGGCCCACCTTCCTCCCCACGCCATCGTGCTCCACTCTTTGCTTGTCACCTGTCCTCCTCCTCTCCCCCTCTACTGTGTATCTTCCTGATCATGTTTAACCTCAGCCATGGATCTGGCTTCCCCAGATCCAACGGCTCACATGCGATATTGCATGGATTTGTATGTCGTGGTTTAACCACCTAAATCAACGTGAAACTGTCGGTTTTGCAGAAGCCACATGTCAAGCAATGAATTGTATCGTGCTCGATAAACTCATTACCGCTTACCACCCTTTTCTTACGCGAAAACCATTCGTGGTTTTCTGAAACTGCCTCCACTATTTCACGCTAATATTCAAATTTACCCCTGTTGCGCATAACTTCGTCCATGAAATCCTTCCCTCTGCATATTGTTTTCTCCCTCAATGCTCCTCCGACACCTCCTAATGCCTCCAAAGTAGTTTTATCCAAAAGACGTAGGGTTTATTTAATATTTTTGTTTGTTTGCAGGTTTTAATGGCGGCCCGAAGTTCGTAGGCCATCCCACAACCAATCTAAGTGGCTTTTTGTCTATTGGATGACGATCCAAGGATCAAATGCATGAAGAATGGGATAAAGGGTTCAATTCAAAGCTCCCATCGATGCTTATGGCCATCGATGCAATCACAGAAACCCTCCAAAATGCCAAGAAACCCCTACAAACAAGAAAATAGAGTGATTAAAGGCTTAAATCGAAGAAATCAAAGAAAAGAAAGGAATAGCATAAAGATAAAGGATAAAGACAAAGATTGAAGATTAAAGCAGTCAATAAGGTAATTAAGATAGAAGATGATTAAATAAGGCCTAAAAGCCAAATAAGAGGCCTAATCACTGACTTTAATGGATTAAACAAAGATAAAATTAGACCAAAAGCAGCCTTGAATAAATCAACAGAGGCAGTTATTCATCCGAAAAATCTAACTATCACCTGTGGCCTACTTTATGTCCTAAAGGGAAAATTGGCAGTTATTGCATAGATAGAAGATATTTTAAGTTGTCAAGACAGTTAATGTAAAGATAAAGATAGGCCTCAAAGTAAAACTTTTCACCTATTTTATCATTAGACAGTTAAGGCAGAGTTATTAACAGAGAAGTAGTTGCACACATGTTCCTACCTTAGGCCTTGCATGGTTTTCAAGGCTAGGAACATATTTACTCTATCATTAATAACATTTTGAACCCTAGAAGAGTTCCACCTCCTCATTTTCAGCATAAATACTGCTTTTAAACTCATTGTAAATGTGGGCATTTGATGACTCTTTGAAATAATACATAGTTCTGCTGAAGTTGAAAGAAAATTGATGTTTTGGAACCTGTAGATGTTTTTGACCTTTTTGTTGATGGAGAAAGCTCTGTCATTGGATCCCTGAGCTTGGTTGTTGGTGAATTATTCTTATTTGTTTATGTTTTTCCTTTTTTCCATTCTATTTCATCATTTCTTATTAGAGTAGAGTAAAAATTTATACTAAGAAATGTCTTTTGAAATCACCTTAGTTCTGTTTACTCTTCAATGTCTTAATGTTTTCTTCTGCTGAGGCATTCTAGAGAATTCTTAATTTCTCTCTTGAACCCTTATGCTTGTTTATTTCAAAAATAGTTCAAATATTTGGTCTCAAGAATGATTTATGGTTTTCCCTGCTTACTTGCTGCCTCTTGAAAATTGTTTCTGAAGGCTCCCTTTAAATTACCATTGTTTACAGTCTGCCAAAGAGGTCTGTTTTGATCATACCCTTTGTTCTTGCTGAGATAATTGATTTAAAGGTATTTATAGCTGTAATCAAAGATGTCTAGGAGTTCCCTCTTCTATGAATGCAGTTATTTTTGAATCTTGAATGTTTTCTTATCCTTGAAAGTGAAATCTTTGGATGAAATAGAGCGTTCCTCGACTCCTAGATTTCATTTGAAAAGTTTGTCTTGAAATTGTTATTTGCTGAAGTGCGATTTGTAGAATTCATGGTTAGCCCTGTCTATGGAATACCTCTTCATGTTCAAATGATGTTTTAAGTCCCTTTGTTGAGAAGTAAATATAATTAAGGATTCTTAATTTCCCTTAGTTCTACTTTTCATTCTAAACCTTTGATGTCCATTTCATTCCACCTGGAAGACTTTGTAGATCCACTCGCCAAGTTAGATTTTCCCTTTGATACCTCTGATCTATTGACTGAATTTTCATAACTTCTATTTGACTCCATTGCCCAATGAATTAGAGATTTCCCTTTTCTATCTATGCTGCCTAGATCATCATGTTCCACCAAACAATCAAACAAACTCATGCTTAATAACTAGCCTAAAATCAACCTTTTACAAGCAAAAAATTCATATCTTTGCAAACAATTGAGAGATCCCTCTCTGAGACTAGGAAGGCTAGGTCCTAGAGCTCTAAAGACTGGTTTTGATGTTGCCTTGTCACTTGGTATGCCAATCTTCCAAATCACAGGACCCCAACACAGCCAAGCATACTGAAGACGAAGTGCACTCAATCTATGTTTACTTGGAGTCAAGTGGACTCAATCACTATTTTCAAGGGAGTTATTGGTAGTTGCCTGTAGAATAAATAGAGCAGAGCTAGAACTAGGAGGGATTCAATTCCATTCAAAACTTTTGTTGCAAGCTATTAAGATTTTTATTATTGTACTCAGTGATAAGACTTTCAGAAATGTAACGAGGATATTCTCTTCCTCAAAAGAGCAGCCAGACTCCATTTTAATGATTTTGTTCTAGAGATATGGGCTCGTGGGTTAGGGCCCAACCCATGTGCCTCAACTTCTCTGATGTTTTCATTCTTTCCTTTCTATCATTTAGCTAGTTTTTTTTTCATCATTTCATTAGTTCCGCTTCTGATAATTTCGTTTATGATTCAAGTTGTTGTTTAGTTTTGATTTTAGTGTGCTACTGTAGGTTTCATTTTCTTGTGAGTAATAGAATAGAGGAGAAAAACCAAAAAAAAATTGGATCAAGACCCCCTTCTCATCTTTGTCAATAGATCTCGAGGAGGGCGAACATCCCCACAGACCCAAAAATTGATTTACGTTCACTGTTTTTGAGATTACAAGTTGAGTTGCATTACCATTTTTCAGTCTTCCTTTGCACTATTTTTACGCATTTGTCTATTTCTTTGTGCATAAGTTAGCAGGTTGATTGCATAAAATTATTGTTAAAATCTTAGAGAAACTCTGTGGTGCCTCCCCATTTCATTCTCCATCTCTGTCTTCACAATCTGAGCATTGTTGTTATGCCCTCCATTTCCCTTTTTTCCCACTTATTCTCACTGCCGCACCCACCTTTTTATTCATAAAAACACTTAAACCATTCAGCACACCTTATTCATTTGTTTTTATTAGTCACAGTTTCCTTACCCTTTTTAATGCAAAAAGCTTGAAATCCATTGGAATTTGACCTCTACCCTTGCTCCTAGAACTTCCCACTAGTGTACTTCGCTCCATCGCACATCGAAAATTGTCCAAGGTCTTTGTTTATGCTCTCCCATTCCAAGTCCTGATTACGATATTTCCTTTGTGCCTTACCTTTTCCACTTGTTAATAAATCATTCAAAAACATTGGAAAACTTGATCCTTTTCCTTACCTTTTAACTTACTACATCTCTCTCTCACCTTTTCGCAAATCACATTTCGCACTCTCTGTCTTCTACTCGTTAACACTTACCGCTCCTGTCTGTCGATTGTGATATTGGTATCGTGCTCCGCCACTGGTCGCACCGCCACATCAGCCGACTCATCGCATATCACGGCTCGTTCCCGAACAACACTTTCGCCACTCCTCCAACCACGTGATATTGTGATATTGTGATATCGCATATCGCATATCGCAACCTCTCGCCCTATCGTAAATCACATTTCACAGTTTTTATCCCCATCGCAAATTGAAAATCACATTTTCTTGTGGTTCCCATTAATACTTACCGCTCCTGATGTCGATTACGATATTCTCCGTATGACGCCACATCACAAATCAAAAATCGCAGTTTTTATTTAGTTCCCGTTAACACTTACCGCTCCCAACGCCGATTGCGATATCGTTGTCATACTCTGCCATTGGCCCTACCACCATGTCATCCCATCGCATTTCGCATTTCAAAATCTTTAACCCATCACATTTTGTATTTCGTATTTTTCACCCCATCACATTTTTCATTTCACTCCCGCTCCCAAACATCACTTCCACATCCTCTAACTTTGCGATATTGCGATTGCGATATCGCATATCGCACGTTCGTCCTCCCATCACAAGTCCACCATCACACTTTTAAAATCCTCTTGCTCCAAAGTATTTTTGCGATGTTATAAGATTTAATGAAGTATAAACCCATCTTTCCTCCTCTAAGCCTTGTCCCATGTGTTAAGCCTTCCATTGGCATCTTTAACCCTTTTTTCTCCAAGCTACAAATCAACACTTTTTCAATTAGAATTAAGTCATGGATAGCTTAGCTACATGGATAGAAGCATGGTAGATAGAGCATAAGATAAGTAGGGTGTGTTTAGCCGATTGGCTAAGTTAAGTGTGGTTTAAATTAGTTTCTTTTTTTCCATTTCTTTTCAGCAAGTTAAATTAGTTTCCTTCTCGTCATTTCCTTTCTGCAATTTAAATTAGTTTCTTTTCTGCCATTTCTTTTCAGCAAGTTAAATTAGTTTCCTTTCCTATCATTTCTTTTAGAAATTTAGTTTAGTTTCCTTTCTGTCATTTCCTTTCTGAAATTGATTTTAGTTTCATTGAAGTGTGACAGAATTCACTTAGAACCCCTAGAAGTAGCACCCTTTTGTAGAGCGGAAGAGGATGACATGAGTAGAATGCATTTGATGTGTATATAGCGTTTTCACCTCCAAGTTTGTACAAACCCCAGGTTGATAAAGTAAAGTAGGGCAGCCCCTGGGAGTTGTAGCACTCTTGGTGCAATACCAGGGCTCACCAGCGGTAATGAGGAGATAGACACCATGGGTCAATTCGAGCTCAGAAAAACCCTCTGGGCAGAGTCGGGTGTTGAGAAGAGTAGTGAAGGTTGAACACTGCAGGTACGAGCAGAAGAGGCAGAGTCGGGCGAAAGGAGATATGGTGGCATTGTTGGAAAAGTGCTAGTTGGGTCGAGTCGGGAAAAAGGTGTTTCTGCAGAACTATTATAATATAACAACAGAAACAAAAAAGACAATGATAACAATAGAAAGGATGAATGCAAAACCAATCAAGAGCTGAAATGGATGAGTGAAATAAATTTGTTGTAACTGTAAATGTAAATGAATTAATTATTTTTTTATTGTATGTGATGCAAAGGCAAGTCTCCGTAGGCATAGGCAAAACTCCACTGAGTGTTGTAATGATTATTTCTGATGTAATAACATGAACTGAAGTGTAAGGAATCGAATGGGTGGAAGGCAGAGAGACAGGCATGTTCACTTCGTATTCCCTGTAGAATGCAAATAGTCAGGAGTTATTTATATAAGAGATGTAATATCAGTGTGCATAGAGAGGTTGGAGAGTGGAAGAATAAGAGAGAGCTGATAGAGATGTTGTGCATATCAGTTGATATGAAGTAGATATGAAGGTTGAAGAGGCAGCAGTGGAGAAGGAGTATAACAGAGTTGATATCCAGGTAAATCGGTATTTTAGTTTCATGTTGAATGAGGGGATTGTAGTCTCCTTTCAAGTTGTAGCTTGATAAATTTCTAGTTGGAGGTAGGTGAGGTAGGAGCCTCCTGTGGGTTGAAGCCTGCAGAAAATAGATGGGATTTGGTGCTTCCATTTCAAGTTGTAGCTTGATAGATGTCCAGTTGGAGCTGGTTGAGGTAGGAGCCTCTTGTGGGTTGTAGCCTGTAGAAAAGAGATGGTGTTGGAGCTTCCTTGCAACTTGTAGCTTGTAGAATTTTAGGTAGTAGCCTCCTGTAGGTTGGAGCCTACATAAAATAAGATGTGGTTTTCTCCCTTATGGGTTTCCACTTATATCTATTTTCTATGTGCTTGATGATTATGTGTTGATGTGATGTATTATTCTACTTAATTATATGTTGTCCACACATTCAGTTTGCTGATTCATTATGTATTAAGCTGCTTAATTATAAAATGAAATAGTTAATGAGTTGAATGAAAAGAGTATTAATGACTAGGATTCAACCCCCATCTCAGTTTAGCTAAGGGTTCATCACTTCCAACCCACGTAACCATACACCTCTCCACCCAATCTATATATCCTCAAGGTTGCCAATACTACATGCATATCATCATTTGATCGAACCCCTCCATCAAGAGGTAATACCTTTAAGGATCTATGAAATTTTGATTCAAGTTTCATAGTTGTTGAAACATTTGGATAGCTCCCCTTCATGCTAGTACCTTCCAACTCATTCAAGACCTCAATACCCTTGCACTTTGTACCTAGAGAGGCCCATCTACTTTGATTTCATATGGAGCTGGTGTAAAATTCACCATGTCGAAATCCATTGCAGCAAATCCCAACCCTTATATGCATAAATATATCTCCAAAAATATTATCACCTTAGTGTTGAACCCACATACACTTATGAAATTAATTTATTAAAATAACTACCATATCATTGATTTGACTCATGACAACCCTTTTTTATACCCCTCTTGTAATTTTCACTATGTATTGTAATTTAGGTAAAAAATGTGGTGTTAGCCACCTATAAATTTGTTATAGCAAAAGGTGGCTAAAACTTTTTTGAGCCTTCAAGGAACAAATTTTATTGCTAAAAAGTGTTGGCTCTTGAAGACTCTTGAAGGCCTCATGCCTCTGTCCATAATCTTCACTGCTGTGCTTATTTTACACTCAGAGATCCTGCTAATTCCCAAAGAAGAATACTGCTGCAAGCACCATTTTCCCTTTCCTTTCTTCTTGCTAAATTAAACTCATTTTAACCCCTTCTTCCCCCCCATGAAATCCCTCATTTTCATGATTTTTCCCTTTCCCCTTCATCGAAACCCTTTGATAAGGTTTAAAGACTCCTTCTTTTCCTTATCGAAACCCCTCTAAACCTTTGAAAAACATTGAAAATCTATCAAAATCAAATTTTGATATATTATGGACTTAAGCCCCCTTGGGCTAAGTCTTTAACCCTTCCCCTCCATGCGTCTTGGTGCTAGAACCAAGTGCTAACCTTCCGAGCGCTTATCGCGTCGCCCGATCGCATTTAGCCCCTCCTTTTTAACCCCCGGTCATATGTTTCTCCATGCGCCCAAAGGCCCCGCAATCGGGCGCCAAGCCATTTTGAATATTAATTATCTCCGTCCAAAGTTTAAAACCTTTGGTTATATATTAAATCTGTCGGCTTTTATCATAAATAACGTTTCCGCCGGTGCAAAATTCCAAATAAATCTCCACCGTCGATCTAATCTGCAGATCGACGGCACGCAATCCATCACAGTCGGTGGTCCCCGCCAACCACTCACCATTCCAAAACCAGGCGGTATCCATCGCACTGCCTTCAAGCAGAGGGCAGTTTTTTCCCGATCGGCAGCGATTCCATACACCGCCTGATACGTGTCTTGTGCACTTTTCAGAAAACCGCCGCTCATCGCACGTTAAATATCGGACGTGGACCCGACGCGATATTGATGCGCGTCGTCCGATCTGAGGCCGCTCATTAGATGGTGATCGCTCTTCGAATATGCCTGACAGTTAACCAGGCTACGACGCGGCGTTTAAAGGATTTCCGCCGTCGATCTGATCTGCAGATCGATGACCCACATTCCATCGCCCAATCCCCTCGTCCACAGCAATGCTGGTGGTCCCAACGACACATAAACATCCACGCAGCATATCTCTATTTGGGCGAGTATCCATGGTTCCTCGTCCAGTCAGAAAACTCGGATCTAGGGACTTTACTCAGTATGATTGAATTAAAGGTTTGAAGTTTGGGTTTTATTTTTAAGGTATTGTGGCGCCGTCCTCTGCCGTTGATCGCGTGGGCCGATCCCATCCGATGGCCCACGTTTGTCTCGAGTCCAAAACCTGATTTTATGACCATTTTTGTCCAAAACACAGGTTTTAACCCATTTCTCCAATTTTCCCAAAAACTAACTCCTCCGCTTTGACTTTTCGCCTCCATTCCCAATCGTCGATCTCTGCGCGTTCGAAGGCTCCGATTTAACCTCTCCCTTTTTCTTTTTTGACCCATTTTGATCAATCTCGACCGTTGGATGATGCCATCCAACGACCATGCTCTCCCCACATGTCCTCCCGAAGCAATAAACCTATATATGCAGGATTTTATGACATTCTTTGTATTTTGCAGGGTTTTAATGGTTTTTCCGCCATAACTCAAGAAATTTCAAAGGCAGAGGATGATGATCCTCCTACTTTCGATTCACCAGAGAAAATCAATCACAGGGCTTAAACTTCACATTTCATCGATGTTTCATGAGGCATTGATGCCATATCATCCCTGCGCAGCCCTGCATACCAGCAAAACACAGTAAATCAAGCACAGTCAGAGAGTATCAGTGTCGAAGACAAAAATGTACCAGGACAAAATATTGAAGATGGATTTGCAGGGATCACGGCTAAGAATGATTATCAAAAGCCTAATCCCCAATTAAAACACGGTTTAAAGAAAATCTTAAGTGTTTTATCAACATAAAGCCTCCACCGCCACATCTGAGGCAAATTGATTCCTCCCAGCTACTGAAATGCCACCTGTGCCTCAAAGTATTCAATCAAAGGCCGAAGTTATTGATCAAGACCAAATATCTACCTCATAACACAGCCAGAGGATAAATTCTGTAGGTAAACTGATGAAAAAATATCAGCAGAGTAACCTCGACATCACACAGAGCCTTAAAGGTCAACAAAATCTCCCACCGAGCTTAATCTTTATGTAAATCATTTAGTGTAGAAGACACCTATGTAAGCTTATTTATTGAGCCCCTCAAAGGCCGAGAAGCCATTAATTCTGTATTAATTGTAATAGGAGATCTTTTATCAGATCGCACCTCCTCATTCTTCTATATATACTACTGCAGAAGATGAGTGAGGGGTTGGTTGTAGAACTTTGAAATATAATTGAGCCTGAGACTTCTATTTGTAAATAGTGTTCACTAGCCCTTGCAGCTCTGTTTGTGTTAGATTTGTTAGACTAGATAGTGAAGATGGTTGCTGAACTGAAACATTGGACCCGAGTACTGTAACTGGTTTGACATCAATAACAAGCTGTTTCTTGGGATCCTGGTCTATATCACTGGTGAAGTGTCTCTTTCTTTGTTATTGTTTTTCCTTCTATGTATGTCATATTGTTCACTATTCTCTAATAAAGAATAGCATTTATAGAGTTAGGATTTACTGTTTACCAGTACCATTCTCTAACTGATAAGCTTTATCTCAATGTTTTCCTCCAATTTGTTTATTTAAGAATGATTCAATACAGTTTAAGAAGTTAGGAATGTTGGCGTTCCCTCGTCCTATTGTTTGCTTTAAACATTGTTCCTGAAATTTATTTTCATCATTTGCTTATTAAAGTTAGACTAGAAAAGTGATGGTTTGCCCTGTTTCTAGCTTCTTTTCTCCAAAGGCAGATCTTGAAGGTTTCCCTTGGTGTTGACTGAAAGCAGACTAGGTTTAAAAGTACCTTATCTGATCTTAAGTTACACTTTGTCTTCTCTTATTTGTTTTCATGCTTTCTGAAGGTAATTATGTGGATTACTGGATTGTTTGTCAATTAAGCTGCTTTAATACGAACTTGCCCAAGAATTCTATGGTTAGCCCTGTTCTTGGTTGGTTTTAAACAAATACTTAAGAGGCTTTTCTTGTTTGGATTGACTATAAATCCTTTGTGAAATTATTATCAGTTTCCACCCCTCCAACACTATATTGTTTCCATTCCATCACTCTTATCTCAATAAATCTTGTGATATAGATGACTTGCCCCTTGGATCACTCTTGATGTTGTTGCTCAATTAAAGCCCTGTTATGACTCCATATCCCAATGGACTAAAACCCAACGTTATATCTATCTCTTTAGCCAAAGATATTCTATTCACTTGCAACTTCTCACCTTTAAAACTTTTTTACATTTAGAAATTTCCCCTCAAGTAATATTCATGGTCAACCATCCAAAAAACAAACAAAACCCTTGGCCTTCATAACTAGCCTATTATCATTACCCCAAACTTCAAAGACAAATCTATCTTTTCACTTAGTGGAGAGATCCCTCTCTGGATTCAGGAGGGCTAGATCATAGAATCCCAAAGTAGTTGAAACGATGTTTCTCCCTACGACCGGACTTTCGCCAATCTTGCTGATTACAGGGAGCTAACATTTATGGCGACTCCACTGGGGAACAAAACCCAGAATCATTTTCATTTTAGGGTAACCATAGGACATCAGATCACTTTAGGTTCCCTTAAAAAACTTCATAAAACTTGTGAGTGAAAAGCAGCCTTTTCAAGCACTACCGAGGAATGGTAATAATGATGGAACTTGTTTGAATCAGTGAAAAACTAGGCAAACCCTAGGATTCTCATAAGGCTTTCTCTAACCTTGAAAAATCAGCTGGCTTAGCCATAAGAGTTGACTGTCTTTGTCTCATAACCGTAGCTAAGTTTTGAAACAGAGTTAGTACATTCTTAGAAAACCACACAACTGAAAAATAACTCAGAAAAACCTAAAAATATTTCATATTGGTATTCAATAAACATGGTGGTGGACCATAAAACCTTTTACCTTTGAAAAGAGCTAAAAAATTCCACTTGGTGACTCCACAATCCTTAACAGACCTTAAGACTCCACTGGGAAGAACCTTTGTCATTGTAATATTATTCAAACTCAGTTAGAGGACTAAAGGATTAAAATTTGTGTAAACAGATTAGTTAACCCCTCAAAGATTGTCATACCTAGTTGAACTGTTCTTGTTTATTTGGGTCTAAAAAACACAACATAGTGGCTCCTAGAAAGATTCACACTAGAGCCTATCCTGACCCAAATCCTCCTGAGATAGTTGATAACCCCGAAATTACCCTTAGGAAGTCTCCTAAGATTAAATTATCAACTGTTTTCAAATCACCCTTGAGAGATAATTTAGTTCCTGAAAATCTTACAGCTCTACAACAATCACAAGTTGACTTAGTGAACCCTCTTTGAACTAGGTCTCTTGGTGATTTAGATCAGTTATATTCTGAGTCTTCACTTTCTTCTCCTGAAACAAGTGAACATCTTGGTAGCAGAGAAACAACACCTCCTGATTTACATTTCCTTCACAACCTAGGTGTCTCTCATCCAATATCAGCTCAGCAATCTACTAATTTTCCATCCACACCCCTTCATCCTTCATCCACTGTTCAAACCACTCCACTCCAGTCCACTTTCCCTCTTGTCAATCCACCTCTTGTGAATCCACCCCCGCCACATATCATGGCAGCATGGTATGCTCCGTTAGTCCTTCCTGTACCATTAGTCAATCTTCCACAGGACTATCAGTCCAAAATTCCATTATATGATGCTAGTAATGTTATAACTGCATCACAACATGTGGATAAGATGAATGACTACTTTTACAGAAATGAAATTGATGATGATTCTGTCAAGCTTAGATTATTTTCTCAAAGCTTATGGGGAGAAGTAAGAAAATGGTTCAAAGGTTTAACCCCCCATAGTATTAATGATCTCCAAGTCTTCCATCAAACATTCTTAAACAAATGGGAAGTAAAGAAAAACCCTCTCCAAGTCCTTTCTGACTACAAGAACCACCATAGAAACACTGGGGAAAGTGTGCAAGCTTATTGCACTATATTTAACAGTGTATATAATGCACTTTCCCCAGAAATAAAACCTCCACAAGGCTCAGCTTTAAACAAGTTTCCTGAAGGGTTTGACCCTGAGATGGCTTATCAGCTGAGGGAAAGAGATCCTGCAACTCTTGAAGAGATGCAAAAGGGTGCTCTTTCCATGGAAGTCAACTTAATGGAAAAGAGAGCAAGAATGAAAAATTAAAAGAGAGTTTCCTTTAGAGAGGAATCTTCACCCTCTACTTCCAACTCAAAGATGGAGAGAATGATGGAATACATGATGAAATATATGAGCATAATTAAGAGAGCACAAGCCAATCAAAACCAAACTGCTCCTCAAAATAGAAACCAAAATCAAAACCAGAATTTTAGAAAGAATCAACCTCCAAACAGACCCAGGGAAGATGATCAGCAGATCATTCCTCCCTTTCATCAAAACTATATAAGTGAGGTTGAGGAAACAGATGAAATAATAGAGGAGGATGATATCAACATGTTGGGGGTAGATAATGATGACTTTGAGATTCATTATGATAGAAAACAAGGTCTATACACACCTTATGATGACAGAAGAGATGATGATGAAAATTATTATCAAGACATGGAAAATTTCATCATAGAATCTCAAAAATAATATGACCTTAGAAGCAAAACCTGTCAACAAGCTCCCAACACCAAAACCTCTGACAAAGCTTCACAAAGTAGCAGTGCAACCAAGCTTAAAATTGTCAAACCAAGGGATAAAACAGTTGTTGTAAATTCTGATAAAGGTAAAGAGAAAGGCACTCAAAACAGTGAAAAACAGAGTGCAGAAATTAGTAGTACTAACACCTCAGCTAGTACTCCTGTCAAGACGATTTTGTCAAATGTAAATAGAAAAAATCAACAAGTTGATGTTGCTGATAGACTAGCAGCTAGTAAGGCTGGGACCAGCACTTTAAAGATTCAAATCCCTTTCAGCCTCGAGCAGGAAATTTCAAAGATCAAAATCTTTGTTCCCTTGACTGAGTTAGCTTCCCAGCGTATATATAGGACCCAAATTTTGAAGGCTTTAAGAATAGAAGAAAATGAGGACACTGTTAATCTTAACGATGACCAACCAGAGCTGATTTTTGGTCCTAAGATTGAAGGTAGATATCAAGAGGGACCTGTTCCTCCCTTTTATGTGAGCTTAAACGTTCATGACAAAATTTTCCATAACGCTATGCATGACTCAGGAGCTTCTCACAATTTAATGCCAAAAGCTATAATGGAGAGCCTGGGTCTAGAAATCACCAGACCTTACAAAGATCTTTACTCCTTTGACTCAAGCAGAGTAAAATGTTTAGGATTAATCAAAGACCTATGTGTTAACTTGGCCCAAATTCTAGCCAAGTGTTTATTCATGGATATTGTTGTAGCTGATGTGCCCCCAAAGTATGGAATGTTATTATCAAGATCTTGGGGGGCTAAGTTACAAGGGACTATGCAAATGGACATGACCTATGCGACTATCCCTGTTTTCAATCAAACTAGAAGACTTTACAGGGAATCCCATATGAAATACACAGTTACAAGTCAAGACCGACCACAAAACTCTCCTCTGTATTCTGTAAATACAGGCCTTGATTCTTTTATTATGTTTAATGATGGAACACTTAGTGAACCAGTCACTTTAACAGAATTAATGGCCGACAGGGAGGAAGAGAAACACAACGCAGAAGTGTCAAAACAGTTTGCTGCATTTAAAGACATTAGCAAACTAAACAAAGGTCTTGAGCTACAAGTCAGGTGTCCATTGCTTTTAAACATTCACAATCAAGAAAATAACCCTCAACACAACGAAAATATTAGGGAATAAAAAAAAATACAACTAAGTGCTAAGATTCCACAACAACCCTTGAACACGTTAGTTGAAGAGGACATTAACCAGTATGAAACCGAAAAAAGTCCTCTGTGGAGTATGTATTTTGATGGGTCATGCACTAAGAACAATGCTGGTTCAGGTGTCTGGATTACCAACACTGAAAACAACCACATAGAAATCATTTCCTGCAAATTAAACTTTCAGTGTTCCAACAACATAGCAGAATATGAATCCCTTCTCTTAAGGTTACGTTTGTTGAAAAGTTTAGGAGCTAGAAGAATCAATGTGTATGAGGATTCAGAGCTAGTCATTAGGAAAGTCAATGGGGAGTATAATGCAAATCATCCCAGACTTAGAGCCTACCGAAACGATGTCATGGACCTTTTGAAAACATTAGAGGAGTCCAAACTATTTTTTTTCCCAAGAAAAAGAAATATTGCGGCCCACAATTTAGCCTTTGCAGCTAGAACATGCTTAACGTCGTATAACACCAAAGACTGCACAAATAAGATAAAATTTAGACCAGCTATGCCTGATAATGAAAATTATTGGCAGGTGTTTGATGGAGACAAACAAATAGAAGACTTCATGCAATTCAGGAATGAATTCGAACTACACAGTTCGAACTCAGATTATGATACAGACTGCAGTGAAGAAAATTTTCTTAGTAAAGAAGAGTTGTCTCCCGAACTTGTCAATATAAATCTTCTGGCTGACAAACTTAAAAACAAAATAGAAATGACTGCAGAGTTATAAACAGAGGAGTTAGAAACTCTGCACTCTAAAGATGAAAGTTTGCCAAGCAGTCTGGCACCTTTAGAAGAGTTGTTTGATTTTAACGATGTGGAAAATAAACCAAGACTGGAGCCTGTAGAGACTGAAGTGGAAGAGTGAAATATAGGCAGTCAACTTAAACCTATGATGATCAAACTGTCTAAGACTTTACCAGCTCACATTAAACTCAAATACATAGAGTTGTTTAAAGAATTTTCTGATGTTTTTGCATGGAGTTACGAAAATCCTATGACACTGAAATAGTACAGCACAAAATTCCCCTCAAAGAAAACCAAAAACCTTTCAAACAGAAACTGCGCAGAATAAACCCTGTTCAGTTGCCTTTGGTTTAGAAGGAGATCATGAAAATGTACGATGCTGGTATTATTGTCCCTATTAGATATTCCAATTGGGTGTCTAACCTGGTGTTGGTTAGAAAGAAAACTGGAGAGATCAGGCTTTGTATAGACTTTAGAGACTTAAACAAAGCTTCATTAAAAGACAACTACCCTTTACCTAAGATGGATCATATTTTACAAAGGGCGGTAGGGTCTAGAAGAATTTCTTTGCTTGATGGCTACTCAGGGTACAATAAGATCCTAGTCCACCCTGCTGATCAATTAAAGATAGCCTTTACTACACCATGGGGCACTTTCATGTATGTGAAAATGCCTTTTGGTCTAATGAATGCTGAAGCAAATTTTAAAAGAGCCATGGACATAGCGTTCTCGGAGGAAATGGGCTTCTTCATCATTATATACCTTGATGATGTCACTGTGTTTTCAAAAACAGATGAAGAGCACTTAGAACATTTGAGAAAAGTTTTCGAGAAATGCAGAAAGTTTGGAATATCTTTAAACCCTAGGAAGACACTTTTTGGTCTCCAAGAAGGTAAACTTCTTGGACACATTATTTCTGAAGAGGGTATAAATATAGATCCAAAGAGGATTGAGGCCATATTGCAAATTTCTCATCCTCGGAACATCAAAGAGTTGCAATCTTTCATTGGAAAGATTAACTTTTTGAGAAGGTTCATCCCCAACTTGGCTGAGCTCCTTAGGAATATCACAAACATGTTGAAGAAGGAGCAAGGGGTGAGATGGACCTTGGAAGCAAAGAAGTCCTTTGAGCTGGTGAAACAAGTGTTAACCTAAACACCGGTTCTTATAAGTCCTGATTTTTCAAAGGATTTTTATATTTTTTCATTTGCATCAGAACATACCATAGCTGATGTCCTTCTACAGAAAAATCCACAAGGACAAGAGCAGCCTATTGCATTCTTCAGCAAGGCATTGAGGGATGCCCCTTTGAAGTATAACATTATGGAGAAGCAAGCTTTTGCTTTGTTTAAAGCTTTGAAAGACTTCAGAGTGTATATCCTCCACTCTCACATCATTGCCTTTGTCCCGAACTCAGTTGTTAAAGACATTCTAACACAGGACCCAGATGGTAAGAGAGGTAAGTGGATTGTTGTTATCCTTGAATACGATTTAGAGATAAAACCCACTAAATTCATCAAAGGCCAAGGTCTAGCTAGATTAATGGCTGAAACCAATTTTGAAGTTCTTGATATTAATATGATTGATGCTTTGGATGACCAAGAAGGATTCTCAACTCCTATTGTTGAAGACCATTTTATGAATTCTCCTTAGTATGCTGATATTATTTATGTGTTGATTAATTTAAATTTACCTCCTGGTTTGACAAAGACAAACGCAAGATTCCTAAAGTTAAAAGCTGTAAACTATTGCATTATTGATAAATGTCTTTATTGGAAAAATGCAAGTGGTCTATTGCTTAAATGTTTGCTTGAGTTGGATGCAGAGAAGGTTAAGCACAAGTTCCATGAAGGAGAGTGTGGAGGTCATTTATACTGGAAGACAACATCCAACAAAATTTTGAGGGCTGGTTTCTATTGGCCTACTCTTTTTCCTGATATACACAAAATGATCATTGCCTGTCATAAATGTCAACTTTTTGAAGGCAAAAGAAAATTTCTACCCCTGCCTCTGCATCCAATCACTGTTGAAGCCCCTTTTCAACAGTGGGGACTTGACTTCATAGGAGAAATCCATCCACCATATTCTACCCAGCATAGATGGATTCTTACTGCCACAAACTACTTCACTAAATGGATAGAAGCCATTCCTTGTAGGCAAGCCAATGACTCTGTCATTATAAAATTCATTGAGACTAACATTCTCTCCAGATTTGGCTGTCCTACCAATATCATCACGGATAATGCAGCAACATTTGGATAAAATAAGATGGTTGAATTCTGTCACAGATATCGGATAACATTGGGGCATTCCACGGACTATTACCCCCAAGGTAATGGACTTGCAGAATCCTCAAACAAAATTTTAGTGAACATGATCAAGAAACTGTTGGAGGACAAAAAAATGTCTTGGCACACAAAGCTGGTCCATGCACTTTGGGCTGACAGATTGAATTTGAAGAAATCTATTAGTATGTCACCTTTCCAGCTTGTGTATGGTATTGATGCAATTTTTCCAAATAGCCTTGGTGTACCAGTGATGAAGTTGATTCAAGAGTTGCAAACTGAAGATAATGACATGATCAGAAGAATAAATCAGACCATTCATCTTCAACAAACCAGAGAGGAGGTTTATAACAAAGCATTGCAGAAACAGGACAACATTAAAAAGCTTTTTGACAGAAGAACAAAGGCCAGCAACTTCAAAATTGGGGACAAAGTTTTAAAGTGGGACTCAAGGAGGGAAGACAAGGGCAAGCATGGAAAGTTTGATAACTTATGGCTTGGCCCTTACTCTATTCATTCAATTGCTGGTAACAATGCTTATTTTTTACAAGAGTTGAATGGAGCAGAATTGTTTGGGGGCCTTGTCAATGGCAGGATGCTTAAACATTACTTCTCTCGATCCATGCTATGTTTTAAAGCCTTTTTATATTTTCCTCATTATAAATATCTCATCCACCATTGCATTCAAAGTTATAAAAAATCAAAAATACAAAAACAAAGAAAAGAAAGAAAAGAGGGTAGACTCTGAAAACAAGAAAGGTATAGCCCCATACCAAAAAAGAGAAACAAATATGAAAGTGTGCAAGCTTAAATGCCACTCCTGCAAAACACACTTCTAGTTAGTCAAACAGCCTAATCTTGATTAATTAGTTTTAAATTTTCTGCTGATAGGATAGTGAATTCGATTTTCCAAACTGTTTAATCTTGACTTATCAGTAGATAGATTAGGATAGAAATTAAAGGTTCAAACATATACAAAATCTGAACCTAAGGTTTCAAAGAGAGAATGACTCAAATATTTTTCAAATTCTGAGTCAAAAGAGGTAAAAAATCTGGTTCTAAGTTGCACAAAATCTGAACCAGAGAACAAGGAGAGACAACTCACAACCAAGACAGAACCGAGCTATACAAAGGAGGAAGGAAATGCTTTTAAATCTCAGATCTCAAACGTTCCATTTTTGCTTTAATTTTTCTGCAAAATAAATGTCTATGTGCAGCTTGTTTTTATGCCATAGATCACAGCAAGTCAAACAACTTAATCTTGACTTGACTGTTTTTAATTTTATGTTGTAGAATTTAGAGAATAAAAATCTGTTGGATAGTTTAATCCCAACAGATGGTAGAATAGGTAGAGAAGCATCTGAACTCAACTATTTAATCTGAGTTCAGGGAGAAATAAGGAGTAGAATTAGATTAGTTTTATGCTTTCAAAAGAATGAAATTTTGTGAAAAGAGTTTGCCAATCCAAGTGCACTCTAATGAAGAAAAAATGTTAGATCTATAGGATTGGGTAGGTAGAAAGCTTGTTGACGAAAGATCCATTGTTTTTATGGTTGCTAATATGTTTTCAGAGCAAGATCATCCCAGCAAAGGAAGGGCAGCCCAATGGCTAAGGCATAGGTCAGCCTCCCAGAGAATGCAAGTCTGAAGTTCTTGATGCCTTCAAGAAGGCACCATCCCTAAGTGGAGCCACTATTAGCCACCTATAAATTTGTTATAGCAAAAGGTGGCTAAAAATTTTTTGAGCCTTCAAGGAACAAATTTTATTGTTAAAAAGTGTTGGCTCTTGAAGAATCTTGAAGGCCTCATGCCTCTGTCCATAATCTTCACTGCTGTGCTTATTTTACACTCCGAGATCCTGCTGATTCCCAAGGAAGAATACTGCTGCAAGCACCATTTTCCCTTTCCTTTCTTCTTGCTAAATTAACCTCATTTTAACCCCTTCTTCCCCCCCATGAAATCCCTCATTTTCATGATTTTTCCCTTTCCCCTTCATCGAAACCCTTTGATAAGGTTAAAAGACTCCTTCTTTTCCTTATCGGAACCCCTCTAAACCTTTGAAAAGCATTGAAAATCTATCAAAATCAAATTTTGATATATTATGGACTTAAGCCCCCTTGGGCTAAGTCTTTAACCTTTCCCCTCCATGCGTCTTGGTGCTAGAACCAAGCGCTAACCTTCCGAGCGCTTATCGCGTCGCCCGATCGCATTTAGCCCCTCCTTTTTAACCCCTCGTCATATGCTTCTCCATGCGCCCAAATGCCCCGCAATCGGGCGCCAAGCCATTTTGAATATTAATTATCTCTGCCCAAAGTTTAAAACCTTTGGTTATATATTAAATCTGTCGGATTTTATTATAAATAACGTTTCCGCTGGTGCAAAATTCCAAATAAATCTCCACCGTCGATCTGATCTACAGATCGACGACACGCAATCCATCACAGTCGGTGGTCCCCGCCAACCACTCACCATTCCAAAACCGGGCGGTATCCATCGCACCGCCTTCAAGCAGAGGGCAGTTTTTTCCCAATCGGCAGCGATTCCATACACCGCCCGACACGTGTCTTGTGCACTGTTTAGAAAACCGCCACTCATCGCACGTTAAAGATCGGACGTGGACCCGACGTGATATTGATGCGCGCCGTCCGATCTGAGGCCGCTCATCGAACGGTGGTCGCTCTTCGAAGATGCCCGACAGTTAACCAGGCTACGACGCAGCGTTTAAAGGATCTCTGTCGTCGATTTGATCTGCAGATCGACTGCCCACATTCCATCGCCCAGTCCCCTCGTCCACAGCAGTGCTGGTGGTCCCAACGACACATCAGCATCCACGTGACATATCTCTATTTTGGCGGGTCTCCATGGTTCCTCGTCCAGTCAGCAAACCCGGATCTGGGGACTTTACTCAGTATGATTGAATTAAAGGTTTGAAGTCCGGGTTTTTTTTTTAAGGTCTTATGACACCGTCCTCCACCGTTTATCGTGTGGGCCGATCCCATCCGATGGCCCACGTTTGTCCCGATTCCCAAACCTTATTTTATGACCATTTTTGTCCAAAACACAGGTTTTAACCCATTTCTCTAGTTTTCCCAAAAACTGACTCCTTCGCTTTGACTTTTAGCCTCTGTTCCTGACCGTCGATCTCTGCGCGATCGACGGCTCCGATTTAACCTCTCCCTTTTTCTTTTTTGACCCCTTTTGATCAATATCGACCGTTGGATGATGCCATCCAATGGCCATGCTCTCCCCACATTTCCTCCCACAGCAATAAACCTATATATGCAAAATTTTATGACATTCTTTGTATTTTGCAGGGTTTTAATGGTTTTTCCGCCATAACTCAAGAAATTTCAAAGGCAGAGGGTGACGATCCTCCTACTTTCGATTCATCAGAGAAAATAAATCGCAGGGTTTAAACTTCACGTTTCATCGATGTTTCATGAGGCATTGATGCCATATCACCCCTGCGCAGCCCTGCATACCAGAAAAACACAGTAAATCAAGCACAGTCATAGAGTATCAGTGTTGAAGACAAAAATGTACCAGGACAGAAGATTGAAGATGGATTTGCGGGCATCACGGCTAAGAATGATTATCAAAAGCCTAATCCCCAATTAAAACACGGTTTAAAGAAAATCTTAAGTGTTTTATCAACAGAAAGCCTCCACCACCACATCTGAGGCAAATTGATTCCTCCTAGCTATTGAAATGCCACCTGTGCCTCAAAGTATTCAATCAGAGGCCGAAGTTATTGATCAAGACCAAATATCTGCCTCACAACACAGCCAGAGGATAAATTCTGCAGGCAAACTGATGACAAAATATCAGCAGAGTAACCTCGACATCACACAGAGCCTTAAAGGTCAACAAAAGCTCCCACCGAGCTTAATCTTTATGTAAATCATTTAGTGCATAAGACACCTATGTAAGCTTCTTTATTGAGCCCCTCAAAGGCTGAGAAGCCATTAAGTCTGTATTAATTGTAATAGGAGATATTTTATCAGATCGAACCTCCTCATTCTTTTATATATACTACTGCAGAAGATGAGTGAGGGGTTGGTTGTAGAACTTTGAAATATAATTGAGCCTGAGACTTCTATCTGTAAATAGTGTTCACTGGCCCTTGTAGCTCTGTTTGTGTTAGATTTGTTAGGCTGGATAGTGAAGATGATTGCTGAACTGAAACATTGGACCCAAGTACTGTAACTGGTTTGACATCAATAACAAGTTGTGATCCAGGTGGATATTGGTGGCCACCCACCTATTCCACTTGGCCCCCCACCATTGTCTCTTTCAGTTTTTCAGTTTCGGCATAACTTACTATTTTTAGCAGTTTTTCGGGTCCTGAACTTCCGGAGCCGTTTTGAGGCCCTAAACGACATTTTTTGGGTATCAAAGTGCGCCTTTGACTGCAGCTTCTTTAGATGAGTTTGCTCGAGCCAATAGGACACAAACCATGTCCACATCATTTCTGACTTGCCCATGTGGCTCGTTTTTCCTGTAGACACCTGTAACATAGAGTTTCACAAAATGGCTGCGGAAAGTTGCAGCAGCTGCGGAAAGTGGCAAGATTCCGTAGCCAGATGAACAAAATCTAAATCAAACATCAGACACAAAAATATAGTTAAAAACCATGTTAGATGCTCTTTTTCAATTAATATACAATGATATTGACAACTTGGGAGGTTCAGGTGAGTGAAAAAGGTATAGGAAAGTATATGGAAAAGATGCAGATTTGAGACTCAACACCTCCACCGCCACAAATGAGGCAAATTGATCCCTTTAGCTACCACGACGCCACCTGTGCCTCAAAGTATTCAATCAGAGGTCGAATTTGATGATGAGATATGAGATATTTGTCTCAAAGCAGAAAAAGCCCAAAGAGAAAATCTGCCAAGGAAATTAATGACAAACCTCTGCTGAGAATTGGCAAACAGCCACCAGGCCTCGGAGTCAGCCGAAAGCCCTCTTAGGCTTAAACTTTATGTAAAACATTTAATACAGAGTGCACCCATGTAAGTTTCTTCATTGAGCCCCTCAAAGGCCAAGAATCCATTAAGTTTGTATTAATTGTAATTGGAGATCTTTTATCAGATCTCACCTCCTCATTCTTCTATATATACTTCTACAGAAAATGAGTGAGGGGTTACTTGCAGAACTTTGAAATACATTTGAGCTTAAAATCTTGATTGTAAATAGTGTTCACTGGCCCTTGAAGCTCTGTTTGTGTTAGATTAGTTAGGCTGGATAGTGAAGATGATTTTTGAACAGAAACATTCAACCTGAGTACTGTAACTGGTTTGACATTAATAAACAAGTTGTTTCTTGGGATCCTGGTCTATATCACTGGTGAATTGCCCCTTTCTTTGTTATTGTTTTCCCTTCTATGTATGTCATATTTTTCACTATTCTCTGATAAATAACAACATTTATAGATTTAGGACCTACTGTATATCAGAAACCTTCTGCGACTAAAAGCTTTGTATCTCAATGTTTTCCTCCAATTTGTTTATTTAAGAATGATTTAATACAGTTTAAGCAGTTAGGAATGCTGGAGTTCCCTCGTCCTACTGTTTTCTTTAAACATTCTTTCTTGAAAGTTATTTGCCTTATTTTCTTATTAAAGTTAGACTAGAAAAGTGATGGTTTTCCCTGTTTCTAGCTTCTTTTCTCGAAAGGCAGATTTTGAAAGTTTCCCTTGGTATTGGCTGAAAGCAGACTAGGTTTAAAAGTACCTTATTTGATCTTAAGTTACACTTTGTTTCCCTTATATGTTTTCATACTTTCTGAAGGTAATTATGTGGATTACTAGATTGTTTGTCAATTAAGGTGCTTTAATACAAACTTTCCCAAGAGGTCAATGGTTAGCCCTGCCCTTAGTTGGTTTTAAACAGTTACTTAAGAGGCTTTTCTTGTTTGGACTGACTATAAATCCTTTGTGAAATTATTATCAGTTTCCACCTCTCCAACACTTTATTGTTTCCATTCCATCATTATAAATCTCAATAATCTAGTGATGTAGATGACTTGCCCCTTGGATCACTCTTGATGTTGTTGTTCAATTAAAGCCCTGTTATGACTCCATAGCCCAATGGACTAAAAACCAACGTTATATCTATATTTTTAGCCTAGATTTTCTATTCACTTGCAACTTCTCACCTTTGAAACTTTTTTCACTTAGAACTTTCTCCTCAAAATAGTATTCATGCTCAACCATCCAAAAAACAAACAAAACCCTTGGCCTTCATAACTAGCCTAATATCATTACCCCAAATTTCAAAAACAAATCCATCTTTGCACTTATTGGAGAGATCCCTCTCCAGATTCGGGAGGGCTAGATCCTAGAATCCCAAAGTGGTTGAAATGATGTTTCTCCTTGAGATCGGACTTTGCCAATCTTGCTGATTACAGGGAGCTAACACTGCTGAACTAGACATAAGTTCTTCAAATGGGCTATTGTTGGCCCATAATATTTAAAGGCACAAAAAATTATGTCCAAGCCTGTGATAGTTGTCAACAAATGGGCCATCCTGGCCACGCCGATGAAATTCCACTACAACTGCAAGTGGTGGTAGAACCATTTGAAATATGGGCATTGGATTTTGTCAACCCCTTCAACCCACCATCAAATCAGAAAGTGTACATATTGGTTTGCACAGATTATGTAACCAAATGGGTCAAAGTAGTAGCCTTGCCAAGAGCTACGGAGGAGATAATGATTAATTTATTGTTCGAACTATTTGTTTGATACTGATTACAAAGGGAAGTAATAACAGATGGAGGACCACAATTCACGGGTCATAAAATTTCATCCACTCTTTAAAACTATCATATTAAACATAGAGTTACTTCCCCATATCACCCCTAGGAAAATGGACAAGTGGAGAGCACTAACAAGGTCCTGGAAGCAATTCTAACCAAAATCGTATTTGCAAATCATTGAAATTGGGAAACAAAACTCCCTGAAGCACTATGGGCTTATCAGACAACATGGTGGAACATTATTGGTCACTCAATATCACCTTGTCTTCGTCAAAGAACCCATTTTTCCAATAGAATTTGAAATAAATACTCTTAAGAATACAAGGGAAATTGGAATAGATTTTACAAAAGCACAAAACCAGTGCCTACAAAAAATTAATGAGTTAGATGAAGTGCATTTGTTTTCTGTATAATGCACTAATATTATACAACAAAAAAGAGCTAAATGGCATGACCGACTGATTAAAAATAAATCATTCCAAAAAGGTGATTGGGTGTTGATATATGATTCCAGGTTACAGGATTTTCCAGGGAAATTAAAAACAAGGTGGCTCAGGCCGTATGAAATCAAAGAAGTCCACAATAATGGTACCATAACATTAAAAACCATCAACGAATCGGGTACCTCTTTCCTAGTAAACAAACATCGGCTACGCCTTTACCACCAGTTACTCACAAAGGAGTCTTTTTATCATGAGGTAAGTAATGATCCTGTTTTTTAGATCATAGTTGACTGGGGTAGAAAGCCAACAACTCCATCTCCATAAATCTGATATTCTTTATCACTTTGTATATAATGTACATATGTTTTCTTTAAGAGTTAATTAAGTTTCATGTCTTTCTTTTTTTCTTTTGCTTCTTTTTTTTCTCTTGATAATAAAAAGAAAGGGGTAAAAAGGCCTTCAGGACAATTGTTGTTCCCTTCAGCACAATTTTTGTTCCCTTTGTGCCAAGCTATCTATTTCCCATATAATTAATTCCAATCTTTTCAATGGAACATAAAATCATTTATCTTTAATTTATCATGGTGTTAATAATAATGCCTTATCTATCATCCTACGAGGAAAATTATTTTATCCTCTGGCACATCCTATTTTAAATATTTTCTTTATAGTCAGATCTTTCTGAAATAATTATAAATTTTTCATGATCTATCACTACCATAGTAGTTTTATATTTTTTTTACATCTTTAATGGTGACTCTCTTTTAACATAACAAAGGTTTGACACATACTTTATTTGGCATCCTTTTTCTTCCTTACGCCATCCTTAAACTCTTAAGGAGTTGATGAGCCACCCTTGATGAATAAAAAGATCAATTTTTCAAAACAATGACACTTAGAACGAGATTTCCTCATAAAGGTATGGGGACTCATCATGAGCCAACCTACTATGATCATAAGATAAAAAAATAAGTGGAATTCCCATTATGGCTACCAAACCAAGGTTATGGCCTTTTTTACACCAGTATCAAAAGGACAAGAGGTCTCATCATGAGCCTCCTTGTTCAATTGGTTATGATATGGTGAGTAGCATTGTTGTTATCTAGTTACCACGCCAGAACAATGACCTTTTGAGAGAAATAAGTTAAAATAATAAATACGATATATCATTCATAGGATACTATCTCATCTACAAGTTAAAAAGGAAACCATGTGAAGGTTATGGATGGATGCTGGCAGCAGTGGCTCTCCCTATGGCATTGGAATATATCTTGAATTTCCTTATCATAATTATGTTGTTAGACCTCTTTATTTTATAAAGAAATCACTATCATCAATATCTATTCATATCTTGTAAAAACAGCTAGAGGTGGTATATAAACTATAACATGAACATAACTCTAAAATTCCAGTCCTTCGAAATATGCATATTAACTATAAAGGAATGTTGCTAGATATATATGTGTGTGTGTGTGTGTGTGTGTGTGTTCTTCAAAGGTTATTTATTTTAAAAAGGAAATATTTTTACACATGGTATCATTGCTTCCATGTATATATCACAGTTAATTATCCCCTCCATATGGCTATGCCCGATTTGATCATTCCCTTTCGCGGTAATGACTACTTCCGTATGACCATTTAATTTCCATAATGCTACTAGTCATGGTCAAACTTTCTATTGGAGGGAGGTAAGGCACAAAACGTGCATGACGTGACTAAGCACAATTAACAAAAATATTAATTTTCGTCGCACAAAAGAACATTGGATAATGTTACTCTATCACATCTCTCATTCTATTTTCCAGATTCAAACAACTCTGTGTATAGTTTTGGCAACAATTTCTTCCAAAACAACACCATGTATAGTTTTTGGAGCAATTCAATCCAAATCAGCAGCAATGGGGGGTAAATCCATTCGTAGTGAGCCTGTTACACTGCAGGTAACTGATCAAGCTTGAAAAATCCTAGAAAGGGTGTGTTGGTTTGAATATTTCACTCGATTGCAGGGATTTGAAAACACCGTGGCTTTGAAAATTTTATATAATTTAAGTAATGAAATCCCAAAGGTCAAAGAAAATCAGATTCAAGTTAATGAAACGATCCTGGCAGAAGTTACAAGTCTCTCCACAGAAGGAGAAAAGTGGATAGACAAGCATATCAAACTCCAGAGTGTAATGGAATTGTTTATAGACCCTGGCAATGAATTGGTCCAAAAAGGAAAAGGATTCCACCCCATCTCATTCAGAGAACCATGACAAGAGCTCGTAGACACAATGCAATGGTACATTACGTGTGACAACTGCCATCATGTGGTAAGACCACAACATCTCAAACTATTGGCAGCTTTAAAACAGAAGATAGTGCTAAACATGCATTTATTTTTAAATTTACTATTACATGAGGTTGTTGGTAGGATGAGTAGAGCTAAGGACCCAAGTGCCATATTCAGTCATGATTGTTTAATCAAATTAATAGTTAGTAGGGAATTGGCTTTGTCACAATTAAGCTAGGACAATTTTTGGGGACTTAATGACCTGCCACCTATGGAAGAAATGCGTTAGGAATAAAATACCCATCTTGACACAAAAAATGTCAGCCATACATGGAAAATGTTCCCCCTGAAACTGTAAATAGTTATTTAAGAGAAGAAAGTGAAAAATCAAACCCCATCTTTGAAAAATTTGACTAGAGTTGAGAAAAGGTTATCCTCTATCCTAGTTTCCTGGATAGCTAAGTGTAGAAGGTCCAAAAGATTGGCCAAGGTAAATCAACCTATAGGGTCCACTGAGCATGTGCCAGAGAATGAGTTGTCTCAAGAACCTCCTATGGAATAGTAGGTTAACTCACCGCAAGTTAGGGAAGCAGAAATAACTCAAGTTTTGGAAAATATGGGAATCCTCTTTTCCTTTGAAGAGAATGAATATTTTTTTTGGAAATTCGTCTGAAGTGGCTACTAATTTTTCACCCTCTACCCCTAATTATCATAATACTAAAATATTTCCATCCTCACCAATTATGCATAGCCAGGACCATCTAGAAGAATCGTCTAGAATTATGAAAGAAATAGACTTTTCTAGAGAAGGGATCATTCCATTAACCCATGATAATCATAATTCTAAAGGTAACTCCACTGTTATTGTTCTGATTCATGAAGAAATTTAAGTTCCTCCTAATTTCACTATTATGCCATCTTCACCTACATCACCAATTGTAGAACCCACTGAAGGGTTGAAAGGAAAGAATAAATAGAGAATCAAGTTATTGAAATAGGAAAACATGAAATTGTGGAAGAATATGGAACAACTTAGAAAAGGACTTAGAAATTATGGTAGAAAGAAAATACAAATTGTGACTTTTGGAGTCCAGAGTGAAAATTTCTTGAATCATGCAGAAAATCACACTCAAGAAATCCCCATTACTCATGCAGATGTCCAGACTGAAATAATCCCTATTAACCATGCAAAAATTCAAACTAAGGATATTCCCATTAATTCTATGGGAATTAAAATAGTTATCAATCCCTCAGTGGTTACAGTTGAGGCAGTAATCTAAACAGATTTACTGATGACTATTAACAAGGCTACAAAAACTGAAGTGGTGCTTCCTTATTATCCCTTGATCAAGGATGCCACTATCCAAGTGTTAAACCAAGAATTGGAAAGTTACAAAAAAAATTGGAACAATAACAAGGAGAAGTGATATCTAGAGAAGAACACCAAGAATTTCTACGAAAGTACAAAGCCTTGACTGCCACTAAGGACAAAACTCAGGAAAAAATTAGAAGGGAGAAAAATAAAACAGATAAATTGCAAGGGCAGCTTCAGAAATCACTAGAAAAAACCAAGGGGATATGTTTTGTACACTCTGATGCATTGTCTTGCAGGTCTCCAACAACAAACTATGCCATGTTTTTACTTGAACGATACTTATTACTAAAAGTAAAAGCCATACGATCTGGTCAGCCTATTGAATTTAGTATTGTTTCTGATTTTATTAAGTGTTTTCAAGAACATGAAGATAATGTCAGATATTTATTATGTGAAATCTACATGCATAATTTATTCTTGGAGGAACAGAGGGATGGGAACCCTAGCTCTGTCACTGGGGATGTGAAATTTAAAGCTTTTATATCCTTTGCTAGAAATCAAATCAAATGGTACAAAGCCTATATTATATTCGAAAGGAGAGAAAATGGTTTAGACCTTGGGTTAGAAGTGAACCTAATAACCCAGTGAAAATTTTCATAAAACATAAAAGGTTCATGCAACGACCTGGGGGAATTTCTTCTTTGGCTCCCACACATAAATATGTTCTTATCGTATGACTTGAGTACTTTGAAGACATTAAATAAGAATCCCTTCACGCAGCAAAACCATGATGGAAGGCATCTCCTAAGGAGGTCAAGAACAAAGAGCCTTTTGGATACACAAACTTCCAAGAAGCAGCTAACCAGATGCAACAGTATAGTCAGATGGTTATGTCTAAAGGAACCACTTGGATTGGATGTCGATACAGATTCCCTATTATCCATTATCCTCCATATAGGTAAAGTGTTGAGTATGAACTCCCAGAAGGTGCAGAAAGTGAAGCATTCAAGGTTCTTAGGAGAAAAAATGGATTTCAGAATTATGGTGAACAGTCTTACCCAACCTAATCTTTAATTTCATTACATGTGAATCATATTTTTTGCATGAGGACACAAAATTAGGTAAGATGTGGGATGATGTTGGGCCATGGAAAAGGTATAATTCCTTGCCTCATTTCCTTAATAATTTTTATATTCTTGGGCAAGTTTATCCTTAATTTGTAATGATTCAAGAGAAAAGGATGGTAAACGCAAGTTGAAAATAGTATAGTTAATGTGAGCTTTTCTGATATAAAAAAGGTTATAATTCGAGTAGATTGTTATGCAGATCAGCCTAAATGAACGATTGTTGTTCCTCGAGATATTGGAGCGAGATACTAATTGAGCCAATGCTACCTTTATAACATATTACAACTCGATGTCTAAGCAAGGTCAGAGAATGAAGGCAAAAGGAAATTGATCGTTACGATACGAAGGCTTATGGTTAAAAGAAAATCCTGAGAATATTTCGATTCTTAGGATAACTCTATATTTAGTTTTCAAATGTAATATATAAGGTAACAAAGTGAAAGACAGATGTTGTTCATGTTCTGTTTTATTATTTCACTTTCACTATGTATTACATACAACGATTTGAGTTGAACATTTTTGAGGTTATTCTATAAAACACTTTGAAATTAATGAAGTTGCACCAGATTTTACTTTAGTCTTCAAGATTGAATTTATCTAGGCAGTACTTCTAGAGACCGTGGGCCCAGCCACCAGAGATTTAACCGTCTATTATGTATCATTGATAATCAAATTACCTTTCTATGATTCACATTAGTTGTATTACTTTTTAATTTCCTTTTCTTTTATAGTAGGTAATTGATTGAATCTTGTATCTTGAATTCCATTAAGAATTTTCCGAAGTTATCGATTAGATTGTGTTACACATATGTGAATTTTGAATGTGTGATTTTAGAAGTTACATTTGAGAAGTAGATACTTTCAATCATTCACGTGATTAATAGTTTCTCCTTATGCGTAGGATTTTTCGAGAAATAGATTAAAAAGGTTTGTGAGTTAGAATAGTTTATTTCATTAGAATTGTATTTGTGGGAGCACTTATTTGATGATATCATTTATTTATGCAATGATTGAATTAGAATAATGATTCATGTAACTTTTCCGTAATATTTTTTTTGCACTTTCCCATAGTCTAAGACTCTATTCTTGCATATAATGTGCTTATAGACTTGAAATAAAAGATGAATCCCAGGTTGATAAGATGAATGAGATAGGATTAAGATTGATTTTTATGATTCATCTTTGTGCCCAATGCCAACCAAACTACTCAAGTTCAAACCAACACAACTAGTGTGCACTCATGACTCAAATCAAGGGCTAACCAATTTTCAATGTCTCTAAACTATCTCCACATCGATTAATCATGCGGTGATGTGGAAAATCAGAACTATACTTACTATATTGCTTCCCGATGCCCTATTGGTGATATTTGATTATATATTTATCAAGTTCGTGACAACTTGGATACTATTCCACCTCAATGATTATCTCCATGATTGAACATACTTCACTATGTTTGGTATGCAATATACCATGCCTTCAAAACCATTCATGAACTACATCATCTAGTTAGTATCTTAATGCAAACCATAACTCATGAAAATACTTCAAGCCAACGAACCATACAAATCATGTTACCATAGATAATATTCAACAAACTAAAGCTGTGAACTATGAACCATAATAGAAAGTAACCATAGAAAAACATAGAACTTTGAAGTCTTGCACTTTATTTAATATTCAAATCAAAAATTTGTGTATCGATTCAATCGATGTATTAAATTGAGTTTTGATCACTTGTATATATATATGGTAAGTGGTCCTGTGGCTCATGAGAGATAAACATGGGTCAACTGATTCGCCGAAAATTCCCATGATTAAATCGTTAAAACCTATACCATTGTCCATATGACCACATCATGTAAGCGAGGCCAATGTATATTCTTTGATACTTGAAGTTCAAACACATGTTACCATGCCCATATGATTGGTACCCTAGGGTCAATAGTTATTGGTGTAATGATATCATCATGCCATATGGTATCCCATGAGGGGTGACACATGTCACTCATTTTTGGGATTTTCACCATTCCAAATTTACCATTTTTCTATGCCACGTGGAAGCCCTTGATGATGACATATCACTATGATGACATCATGTGTTGATGTGTCATGTTGAATGTGTTGCTGACTATGCGAAAGACCCATATTTAATTCATCCAAATGGTGCACAACATGATCATATGAAATGTTGTCAAATGTCATTACTTAATTGGGCTGATAGGATGGATTAAACATCATGTAGCTTTCATATCATCCATTCATTTAAATTTTATGATTACCATTGATTGGCTCAAAAGTTGTAGGATACTTAATGTTTTTAAACAGTTCAAAAATTTTTGTGCTCAAGGCCATTGATTTCTATGTCAGTAGTGGAGCCTCCCTAAAGATGCACACTTGTTAGCATATATGGCATTTGGGATTTTTCCTTAAATTTTTGGTCTCTTAATTAATACTGAACTTTAGATGGCCATAAATTCTCATCTCGAAGGATTTTTTCAGAGTTGGATATCCATTGGAAAAGTATCAATGATACCTACACAACCATTATATTTTTAGGATCTTTTGAGCATCATAATTACACCAAAATTTCAATAAAATTGAAACTACCTTTATCTTGACCTGATGAGATTATGCATGATGTCCAACAATCATATTTCTTCCTAGGATTCATGAGTGATACAATTTTTGTATCAAAAATTCGCTTTAATATCAATGCCATCTTGTTGTCATCAATGACAACAATATGTGTAACAAATTCCCAGTCTATTTGGGAATAACCTTTTTCTATTAACTGAGCTTTGTATTTTTCTGCTTTTCCTTCTATATTCAAATTCATCTTAAATGCCCATTTTATACCAATGGGATTTCTTCTAGCTGGAAACTCCACTAGATGCCAAGCCTCTTTCTTGTCCAAGGATACCATTTCTTCAACCATGGCCTTTTTCCATATTTTTTCATCGTATGAATCCAATACCTCTCTAACGGTTCTAGGATTATCATTAGTAATAAGGAAATAAAAATTATAATGGAAATCAAGTGGAGAATACCTTTTTGGGATTTTTATTTCCTTAACTAATATCCTCAATATTGGAGTATGTGTTTATTATTTTCTATTTCATGTTCTTTTATAGATTCTTATACATCATCCTTTAATTCAAAATATATATTTTCTGGTTCTTTCTCCCTTGGTAGGACTTATTATTTGAAAACATATTTTATTTCTTTGAATACCACATCTCTACTATATACAACCTTAGTTTTTGGGTTCCAAAACTTACAATATTTCATAAAATATATATATCCAATAAATATACACTTTTCATATTTCTTATCCAACTTACCTTTATTCTCCTTTGGAACATGTATATAAGAATCAAAATAAAATACCTTGGTATGATTAAGAGAAGGTTTATTACTAATCCATACTACATGTGGAGTCTTGTCATATAATGCTAATGAGGGTGATTTATTTACTAGGTAACATGTTGTATCCACTACTTTTATTGATAATTCATGTCCTAACCCAACACCACTAAGCATGTTCCTTGGTGTCTCCATCAACACATTGTCCATCCTTCCTACAAATCCATTCTAGTAAGGATATATATGGAGTAGTATATGGCTTTCCTACACCAAAATTCTTACGTAATTCTTCGAATTCATTCCCACAAATTATCCACCATTATTTTTCCATAAGAGCCTTGAACTCTTTAAATTTTTCAAAGAGTTCATATTTCTTCTTGAGGAAAAAAATCTATGTATTCCTCGAGAAATCATCTATAAATGAGACATAGTACACAAATTTATCCAATGATGGAATAGACACACGTCTAAACATATCATTATGCACCAAATATAATATTACCTCTAACCTCATAGAACCAAAGGAGAATCTTACCCAATTCTTCTTCACATAAAAATGCTTTTCAAAAAAATCAAAATCTCGAGAGAAATTAGATATACCTTATACAATAAAATTTTTGTGTATTACTCCAAGGCCCTTCTCTCTAATATTTACCAGTATTTGATGCCAAAAACATAAAAATTTTCTCCAGAGCCTATATGAATTTTTCCTTCTTCTACTCCACTCTTAGAAACAACGCAACTATTGCACCCATCACTAATAGTTCTTCCCAATAGCTTATATAGATTTCTAATCCAAATGTGACTCAACAATACTAGTGCTAGTCAAAACATATTTCACATATCCTTTTAAAACATTGTTTTTACACCTGCATCTCTCATATTTCTTATAGAAATCAAATTTCTGGCCAATCCTAGGATGTGTAAAACACCAAGGATTGTTCTAATCCTTCCATCAATGAGCTTCAAATTGAATTTTCCTTTACCTATGATTCTATTTGTTGAGTCATCTCCTAAGAAAACATCATCACCACCATATATTTCATTCTTGTAAAACCACTCCCTATGAGGATTCATATGAAAGGATGTCCCTGAGTTTACCGACCAAGCCTCGCGGTCTAAACGTGCACATGAGAAATCCAAGTACAAATCAACTCCTTTATCTAAGGATTTTTTTACTTCTATAAAAGATAATAATAATATCCCTTCCCTTTATCAATAGTTTTGGATTTATATTTATTATTCTAATGCCCTTATTTTCCACATATCTAACATACCTTAAAAATTTTTCTTGGAGATTTATATTTTCCTCTATATTTAGATCTCCCACTTGACGAATTATTTGTATTTCTATTTTGGGAGAATCCTCATAAATACAAGGAATTTGTCTTCTAAATTTCTATATTTTCTTATCTAATCTCCTATAACAACAAGGATGATTTTATATCAATAAACCTACAGTAGTTTCTTTACTACGTATAACAACAACCAAAGTATTCCATGAATCTAGTAAAGAACATAAAAAATCGATACACTCAAATTCATCTAAAATATTAATATCAACAAATAATAATTGACTTACAACAATATTCAAGAAATTTAGATGCTCCCTAATGGAGTTTCCATCCTTTATACTTAGGTTATATAATGTTTTTCATAGGAACAATTGTTTCACTAAGGAATTAGACCGATACAAAGTCCCTAACGTGTTCCACAATTCCTTTACTATAGCTTCTCTTGAAACATTCATTAATATTGAATATGAGAGACATAATAATATTATACTTTTTTCCTTTCAATCCAAATTAGTTATGTTTTTTTTTTCACATCCATATTGTCGTAGTATCTAGATCCACAACAACCCACTATTTTTTTTCTACCAAAAAATATTCCATTTTATGATTCTAGGGCTCAAAACTCTACCCATTGAATTTACCAATCTCCATATTTGATCTAATCACCATTTCCTTTCATCACAAGAATCAATTCTACAGGTCTCCCACTATAACAAGGTATACCAAAAGATTGATAAAAACCCCTTATCCACAAAAGCATCCCCTTAAAGCCAACATTGAAATGATACCAAATGTAGGTTTTAACCCTATAAAATTGATTTTTACAAAAAACTAAAATATACCAGTGTGTAGTCCTGAGGCTAAAATTATTCTAAAATTATCTTCTAAATATTGAAGAAAATGTGATTGTGTCTCTTCACAAAAATGGGCGGGGTGCGGAAAACCTAGGTCACGGAGAAAGGAGGCAATATATTTTAGGTGGCGACAGTGGAAGGAGGCAATGCCTTTGGGTCTGCTAGGCCTGGAATGATGGCAGGGAGCTCTATAGTTGAGGGGGGAACCTCAACGAATCTATTGGGGAAGGAGTAACCAACGACAAAAAAAGGTCTCAAGGATGGTAGGGTCTAGGAAAGAGAAAATGCCTGAACACATGAATGAGGGAGGAAAATTAAAGGAGGTACAATGCCTTGGTTAATGCCTACCGAAGATAAAGGAAAATCCCTAGGTACAAGTAAAATCGGAAGGTATAGGACCCCATATCCACTACATGAAATACCATGGCTGAATACGAATATTTGTTGGCATATGGCCACCAGAACAAAACCCTAATATTGTGGATCAATAAAACCTAAAAACTAAAAGGGCACTATGACCTGCAATTAGGGGTGAAAGGCTTCTTTATGATAACATTTCTAAACCTGGAAGACAAAAATAGGGTGTTTGATGGAGGTCTGTCTTTCTACAACTCAACGGGACTTTATCTGACCCGTGGAAGGAACAATTCAATCCCGACAAAGTGGATCTCTCGGTGGCCCTAGTCTGGCTGAGGCTCTACTCCCTCCCACCAGAATTTTGGCATCCAGGGATTCTAGAAGATATAGGCAACACCTTGGTGTCCTTTGTCAATGTGGCCGAGCAAACCAAGAAAATGAGATATGTATCCTATGCTTGAATCTGTGTGTACCTCAATATTTCGAAGGAACTACTATAAAGAGTGAACTTGACCTGGTAGGATGAGGACTGGTTCCAAGAAATAGACTATGAGCACATACCTTTTAGATGTAGACGATGTCACTAACATGGCCACTTGTTCCATGAATTCCCTCTGAATTCCTTGCTTATAGTAGAAAATAACACTAGTGGGGAGAATGATGTAGAAGGATTCGGGAAGGTCATCAATAGAAAATACAGACAAATAAAAACCCAGGGCCAGAAGTGCATAATAAACCATAGACATAGAACAAGTTTGAGGCTTTGAACAAGTTTAGTGAAGAAGGGACTAGTGATGGGGTGGGTGGTGAGACGACCAACAAGGAGCAAGGGAAGGAGGGATTAATATCAGAGGCATTTCCTGAGGAGATAGAAGAGGAGATGACCTAGGTGGATGTTGGACAAAGGGAGGAGACAAAAAGATATGGACATAGGGAAGTTGGACCTAGATGGGATTGAGATGGACTGCGCGGACCCAAAATCAGGGTACATACCTTTCCAACAAGTTACACTATTAAGAGAGGCTATCAGCAAATCCAAGAGTTCAAAGACATTAGGAGTGGTTTTAGAATCCTTAAAGGTCCTTGAAGGAAAAAGAAGAGGGATATGTATTAATGCCTAGAGAATCCAATAAGCGGGAGGAAAACTAGTGGCATCAGGGCAATACCCAACTATTGAGGATGCCTTTCTCGCCATTTAAAAATATTCCTCATGAAATTGATTTCTTGGAATGTAAGAGGATGTAACAGTCAACTCAAAAAAATAATGATAAAAAGGAAAGTAGAGGTGGATAAACCCTCAATCCTCTTTCTCCAAGAAACAAAGTGTAGTGGTGAAGACCTGAAGAATATCAACAAATCCATCTGGAAAGGCTCGAAAGTAATGTCGGTGGATGCAAGGGGAATGGTTGGAGGGATAGGCATTTTGTGGAACCCGTCGGTTTTCTACCTCTCAAACTTTGTTCTCTATCCCCACTCCCTTTCTGCTCACTTTCATGTCCTAAGCACCTCTGTTGGGGGGGTGATGTCAAATGTCTATGGGCATTTTCAAATGGCTCTGAAATTGACATTCTTAGAAGGTATTCGAAATCTTAGGCTCTAGGTGGGGGACAAGCATTGGATCTTAGGAGGTGATTTCAATCTAATAAGGAATCTGGGGGAGAAAAAAGGGGGAATCATGACCCTCAATGGTATTAGTGAACGATTCAATGAAGTTATTGAGGAATTTCACTTCATGGATGTGAAAACTACCAACAACCTATTAACCTGGCAAAACAAATGTGCAAGATCCTGACACATTGCCTCCTAGCTATATCAGTTCCTGGTGTTTGAATATTTTTTGACGAGGGGGGGGGGGGGGGGGAGAGATTGGGGCCATAGTCCTTCCAGCGGTAGGGTTAAATCACTGGCCAGTATATCTGAACTGGCTTCGAAGAGGCAAGAATTTGAAATGACCCTTTCGGCTTGAGATATTTTGGTTGTCTCACCCGGATTTCCATAACCTTCTCAGGGAGTGATGGGGGGATTTTGAGGCTCCCTCAGGCTCCAAAATGTACTGACTACAACAAAAATTCAAGTACATAAAAGAGAGGTTTAGATGATGGCACAAATAATCATTTGGAAATATTAAGAGGAAAAATGGGGAATAGAAGGAGAGATAGAGGAACTACATCAACGAGTGATGTGGGGCAGATACAGTGATGAGGAGAAGGAAATGGAATACAGTCTCCTCTTGGAGTTATCCCAATGAGAAATTCATGATGATATCCTATGGCAGCATAAATCTAGAAACCTATGGCTCAGGGAGGGGGACAGGAACACCAGGTTCTTCCACAAAGCCACAATACAACATCGTCGAAGAAATCACATAGCTCTATTAAAAATTTCCAATCTCCAATACATGGAAACACAAGAATATCTTGAGCAAAGCCTAAACCACTTCTTCTCAGATTTACTTCATGAGACTCTGGAAGACAGAGGCCCGACTATAGACAAGATAACCACCAACATAACCCACCTGGTGTCAGCTAAAAATAACGAGATGTTGATGAGTAGAACATAAATGACAGAGTTGGAGGAAGCAGTTAAGAAGATGGAGGGAGGGAAAGCCCTGGGTCCAGATGGTTTCACGACCAACTTCTTTCAAATTGTTGGAATTTAGTGAAGGATGAACTAGTGGACATTATAGAGGACTCTCAGAAAATGGGTAGAATTATGAAGGCCTTAAATTCAACTTTCCTCACCCTTATTCCAAAAGAGCATGGAGCAGAAGAACTTGGTAAGTTTAGGCTGATAGCATTGTGTAATGTTATCTATAAAATTATCACGAAATTTATGGAAAATAGGTTAAAACCCTTGCTCCCAAAGCTCATTTCCTTGGAACAAGCTGGCTTTGTGGAGGGGAGACAGATCCTGGATGGTATCATCCTTACCCATGAGATGATCCACTCCTTGAAAAACTCCAAGAAGCTGGGGATGATGATAAAAATTGACCTGGCCAAAGCTAAGACAAATTGAGTTGGAAATATATGAGGCAGATGTTACAAGATTTCGGGTTTTGCCACTATTGGGTGAAATGGGTCGTAAACCTAGTTTCATCAGTTTTTTTCTCTATTATGGTAAATGGTACCCCCTTAGATACTTTCAAGGCATCAAGGGGCATTAGGAAAGGGGATCCTTTGTCCCCATTTCTCTTCATATTGATGGCGGAATGGCTGGGCAGAACGTTGAAGGCTAGCCAAGTGGAAGGGAGGATACAAGGTGTAGGACTACACGAGGGGGAATCCCACCATACGCACCAACAGTTTGTGGATGATATGATGCTGATGGGTCAGCCAACAGTTAAAGAGGTGCAAGGTTTAAAAGAAATCTTGGAGTTATAGAAAAGATCTAGCAGTCCAGAAGTAAATAACGAGAAATTACAAGTCTACTTCTTCAACACTCCACTGACAACATGAAGAAACATTATCAGAACCCTGGGCTTCATAGAAGGTTCTCTCTTCAAAATAATTGGGGGCCCCATTGCTAGAATCTAAGGCAGGGCATAGTACTTGGAAAAACCTCTTAAATAAGATGACAACCAAGCTAGATAACCAGACTCATCGGGCACTAAACCTTCCTAGTCATCTAACATTAGTGAATTCAATGATTCAGGCCATGCCGATGTACCTCTTCTTAGTCCTTGCGGCCCTAAAGTTGGTCATTAAGAAAGCAAGGACCATCCAGAGAATCTTCCTATGGGGTAGCACTGAGAACAAGTAGAAATAGATCCTGGTTGTCTGGAAAAATTCTTGTCTCCCCAAGGAAGCTGGAGGCCTGGGGCTTAGGGACCTGAAATTAAGTAATCAGGTGTTGGGGTCAAAAATCTGGTTGCAATGGATTGTAAAAAAGTTAGAACCATGGGTAGACCTATGGATGAGTAAATATCCCAGAGGTTGGAATGTATATAACCTAATTCGATTCAATGAGGACCCTCTAGGATCCATAATATGGAGGAAGGCTAATTCCAATCACAACATAGTTAAAGAGCATATATTTTGGGAGATATGGGATGGAGGGGAGGCAATTTTTTTCAGGGATGCATGGAAATGACTGTCAAATATCCAAGGGCTAGTGGAAATTCCAAGTCTCCAAGATTAGTTGCAAAGGGAAGGCCTGACGAGGGTTAAATATTTTTGGGATTCTGATGTCAAAGGCAAGCCTTATCACTAGTGGAAGAAGGAAGATTGATTCATAACATGCAACCCAGGAGAAGATACAAGCACGCTCATATAGGTGCTAAGTAAAAGAAAGATAAAAAATATTCAGCACCGAGATAAGATTATATGGGGATACAACATAGACGTTCAATTCAACATAAAGGAAGCCTCCAAAATAGTTGGGAAACACCACATGGCCCAATCTAAGAAGAAATGGAACAAATTCTGGAATTTAGGGCTCTGGCCTAAAATATCCACCTTCCTATGGTTGCTACTGAAAGAAAGAGGGATGATCTGGGAGAACCTACATAAGAGGGGGATGGAAAGCCCATTATTCTGTGTCCTATGCCTTTCAGCTACAAAAACCATGAACCACTTGTTCAACGAGTGCATCTAGACCTCGAAAGTATGGATTCTAGGAGATAAGATTTTCAACTGGTCTAACTGGAACCCAGGAAGTCTAGTGAGCACTATTGTCAACTAGGAGGTGAACCCCTTCAAGAGTAACCTGTTAAATTGGATATGGGAGCTCACGGCGGGGTTTATATTATGGGAAATCTGGAAGGAAAGGAATCATCATATCTTTGAAGATAAGAAGATATTGAAAGAGGAAGTCTGGGAAAGCATCCAAGTACATGTGAGAGAGACCCTCGGCCTCAGGAGATGGGGACCGGATGAAATTAAAACCAATGGTAAGGAACTTCATATGCTTCAGGCATGGAAGGTTAAAAAATTGTCGCAGTATATCAGAAAGGAAGGCAAGGCACCTGGGATATCTCCGAGCTTGGACACATTGGAACCTCCTGCAGATCAAACGTTCAAGTTGAATTTTTACGAGGCCTCGAAAGGCAACCCAAGGGCAACTGGGCATGGCAAAGAAATATGAGACAACAAAGGGGAAATACAAGGAATCTCTTGGGGGTACATGGGAGATACATCTAACAATGTAGTGGAGCTGGAAGGGTTGCTAGCTAGGCTGGAATTGTAAATCCATCATCATTGGCTCTCTCTGATCATCGAGGGAGATTCCAGGATTATTATTGATTTAGCCCACAGACTACTTAATGGGTCCCAAGTGAACAAGGTTACACAAAACTGGAAAATAGAAACTAGCTTTCAAAGCCTGAGTTCCCTTCTTAGGAGGCACTCGAAGGTCTAGCTCAATATTGTAAGGAGAAAACCCAACAATCTCGTAGACCTGATTGCCAACCATGGGGTACAAGCGAGAGAAGAAATTAAATCAAGGAAGTGTAGAGAAATGTAGGACTCAAAACTGAAGGAATGATGCAAGAGGATTGTGCGAAAGGATCAGAGATGCCCCGGATGCAGGTGACTAAGGCCCACGGGAGGTAGGAGAGGTGCCACACACGTTGGACCACCTGGAGGTCGAGCACACATAAGGGGCATGTAGGAGATGATTTGGGGGTAGGAATGACAGATGAGGATAGTTCAATCAGGGGAAGGACTGTGGAAGAGATTAGTGGAGTGCGACACCGGAAAAAGGAGGCGGAGGAATTTGGAACGCAGGAGCTCGAGGGAGGGAGGTACCATCCTTGTCCTATTCCTCTCGAGTGTGGATTTATTGGCATAGGGAAGAATCCAAAGCAGAGTGGGGGGTTTGGGACGGGTTAATAAGGATGCGAAGGGGATGAAGTGGAATCATCTTAGCCTAGAGCAACAGGGTAAACGGGCAAAAAGGGGAATGGATCTCAGGAGCGACGCACGCGGTAGCGGTAGTGGTTTTTTTATGCTCCATCCTAGACGGGATAATGGTGGGTTGCCCTACTCAAGTTCATCGCTGGGTGGAGTGCAGAGTAGGTAGAGGCAGAGGAGAGGCATCTAGAGGCAGAGAAGGGGGCTGACACAAGTCTCAGTCGGGGGCAGAAGGCTAGATTTGCAGGCGCTATTCTTCATCAAGAACGACGATGAGGATGCGTCCACCATCTCCAAAATGGATGTGGACCTGCTCAAGTACCTGCGGCAGGAGTATGGGGAGAGGGTCAAGGTGAAATTGGTCTAGGTGACACGAATCATCCTGGGCCACCTAATACACAATAGAAGGATAATTTTCCAAGCTATGGGAGAGAACCTCTGCAGCATCAGGGAAGGGCTAGACAAAAGTCTCGGTAAGTTGCAGGACACCTTGATGATTTGAGGGTATCTAGACATTCTACGACCAAAGTGTGCACCTCCTTCAGATGATATTGGGGATGGAGAAGAGGAGGAATTCATGACAATGCAAGAGTCAAATAGCCTGGGAGGGGAGAACTAGCATCAAGACTGATCAGGTGCCCTTATTTTTGTTATGATAAGCTTCTAGTGGGATTTTAGCCCTATAGTGTACATAGTTTGAAGTCTTAGCAGGCTTAGCTAGTTACAATATCTCTTCTACTTGTTTTAGGGGTCATTAGACTTGATATTCCTCCAGTTTCCCATGATGGGTGAAGACGTTTTGATAATTTTGGACACAAGGTCTAGTTTCTGTCTTGTCGGAGAACCGATAGTTGTAAATATTTAACCATTTAATAGAAGGAGTCCCATACTTGCTGATAGAAATAATAAAAAATGACTTTTACAAACATATTATTACCTATATAATTAATGTCTACAAATATATTCTTTTATCAAATAGAAACAATGTTGATACAAACACACACATTAAAATGGATATTTTCCGTAGAAACACAAAATTGAAAAAACCAAAAACGTTTTTCAATATATTCTTCTTATAATATATATATTGAATCAATAGTGATGGCACTTTTAAACTTTTCTGCAAATTATTATTCTTTAAACCATGCATCAACTAAAAAAAAAAAAACAATATATTAGAGAATCAAAATAAACGTGCAACCATAAAATCAATCAACACAATGGACACAAGTATTTCTGGTGAAAAACCCTTCCACGGGAAAAAAAACCACCCTACTAGTGCTACACTGCTCAATTATTTTATTAATTTTTGAACAAATTTTACTTGGATAACTCACTCCCATGAGTCAGAAGACTTGACTTCATTCATAGTATGTTGGAAGCTATAAGATAGGAAAATATTTCTCTAACGAATATACGGAATACCATCCATTGAAGGCCACCATGATCAATGATCCTCGCCCAGTTACTCTTGAACTAACAATCAACTCTACAAACTCTAGTCTGTTGGTAAATATCATGACCAACAAGCCTCACCCAGTTTCTGCCAAACTATCCAACCACCATTGGATGGTGAAATATCTTCCTTCTAATGAATCTTCCAAGTCAATGTAAACTCTAAAGCCTCTACACCTTCACTTCCTCCATGTGAGCCTTATTTCATATATTTTCAAACTGGATTCATAATTCACTCAACATGACCACTACAACAACATAGCATCAAAGCACAATCTAATAAAAAAATTGTAGCACTATCTGCAATCAAAACATCAACAAAAAATCACTGCACAAGCCACAAAACAACTCCTCAAAATAATACACCAATCCACACATCAACACCTCACGCATTGCATAAAAATAATGGCTGAAATAAACTTGAACTACTACTGCTACAACTACAAATTGTTTTAGAAAATTTTCATAGACAACTCACAAGGCTTGCAAGATCTTCTCCAATATCACTCTCTACTCACACAAAACTCATCCAACCAAACTATCATTATTCTATCTCCAATATAAAGGGGAACTAAGGTGCTCAACTCAATAATTACTGAGAACTACTAAGCTCAAAAATCCTATTCATATGCTTGATTTGGTTCAGATTCAACTCATTGACTTAATCAACACTAAATCCACTTGCATTTTTGATATTTTAAACTTTAATTAGCTTCTAGAGGCCCCACAAAATTTTTCTACCATAAAATGAAAAGTTTTGATCGAGGATGTCACCACAACAAAAAAATTAACGGAGCAGTGCGAGGAATGAAGATAAAATCTCATGAAAAACCTCAGTCACTCACGCAACATAGGTTATATGTGAATGGAACTTCTCGGTCAGTCCCATAGGCTTGTCTTCCAACGGTTCAAGCTTTTAAGTCACTAACATGACTCAGGATCCATGACACTAGGGTAGAGGATGAAGGAAAACATATTTCCTTTGACTTCTCCACCTTCTTCCAGAGATTGAAAATCCTTTGTAAGACCTCTGGAAGTCACTGACACCTTTGCAACACTTCACCAAGTCACTACCATATCACTCTCACCATCATCATTCAAACTAGGTTGACTAGGATGCCAACCAACAACCATACTAGCACCTAGGCCATCAAACTTCTCTACAACATCTTTGTCATCAGTATGAAACTTTATAACATGTTAGACATCCTCCAACACCTGTACAACTATCTCAAACATCCACTGGCACATGTATATCCTCTCCAAGGGCCAAAGTATAACATCATCAACATGGGAGACCTAATCTGGGACATGGAGACCAATGAACAAGGATCCTCGTCTCTAACTCATGTAGTAGCCACAAATATTTGAATGTAGAAACATGATCAAGAGGATCATCACCTCTCCAATCTAGTTTAAGATAGTAGAAACGCTAAGGACCATTTATGCCTCAATCATCTGCAACCACACATATAAATGCATAACCAACTCACTTGCAACCCAAGGAACTAGGTTGACATCAATTCCAACCAAAAAAACATTTGAAAAATCCTCCCTTTTGATATTGATGTAAAACCTAACTAAACCAATCATCTGAAACTATCCTCTAAAAAATTAATCAACATCCCACATTCTCCCCTTGGACATCAATGGAAAAGGGATAAACATATCAAGGAAAAATGTTATATACTCCTCTACATGCAAGGCGCTCCATAAAAAAAAACATAAACTCCACTCAAAATCATATGTAGGTGATGAAAAATGGAGTTCAAGACTGAAAGGCAACTACACTCCCCCACATAAATGAAAATATGTGCAATGAAATCCCCCTGGACACAAGCTATCTGCAATCATAAACACACTAGAGTAGCAATATACATCTCCTACGAGTATCAATAATAAAATATCTCACTCAAAAACAACAAAAATTGAAACACATGCTTGCCCCCCTGAAGCAACAACATCATGATCCATGACATAATAGAATTATATCAAATCACCAACACATAGAAGAAACCACATAATGTGACCATCTAGAAGCAACAACTCTCATCAACTCCATAGCAGCAACAACATATATCCAACCATCATTGCAGAAACATCAACAAATACATCCACCCCACACTGAACTATCCAGTAGAAGAAAAATCATATATCGGCAACAACAATGTCTATCTAGAAGCAACATTTCTATGAAGTATACATGGTAGAGAAAATCCATGATGACAGGTCATAATAGTATGACCAACCATACTCGACTAAATACAAGAATCTCCATAGCAGAAAGTAAACTAATATATATAATTTTCAATGCCTCCTTGACATATGCAAGAGGCTACTCCACACGACCATGACTCCAAATGACTTTTAGAAATGATATACAATGAATTACAATACAATACAATACAATGGTTCAAGGAGAAAATACATGGTTGTGACAAATACATAGGACTGACATATGACTCCTCTACAACTATCACCAACCATGACTCTATGGATCCAAGTTTACATCATGCACCCAAATGTAGTGGGGGTACACCAAAGATATACAAGATAAAAAATTACTTGGACACACATTGACCCATACATATCTAATGACAAATCACACTAGAAATCATGGGTCTCTCCATGAGAAATGTGCCAAAATATGATACAATGATAGTACATGGCTTTTACATATTCACACAATGGTGCTCTCTTCTATGCATGTCCAAGATATAAAATAGCATGAGTACATGTAATAAATGAGCATCAATATGCTTCATATGGCAACAACAAAAATAGAATTACTAACAACCTCATATCATAATGAATGGCCACTCAACACTTTGGCTGTCACCATGTTCCACATGTGCATCAACAATAAAATCAATTGATAGCAGAAACATAGTAATATGTCATAGAGGCAGCAGTAGATACATATCTTCATCATCATGAGGCTCACCATCCATCAACATAATGCATCATCAACTCAAATCATGAGCAAAAACAAATACATATCTTCATTATAGGTGAACAAAATATCATCAATGAGGCATAAGCAACAAATCAATGAGCAACAAGACATGTATAATCCACATATGAGAAGCAGTCATCATAACTCATCCACATGAGTGCATAATATCTCATCCATCCAAAAACACATGAGAAACAACATAATTCATATATAAATAGAATATATAAAAGATAATAAGCCAACACATCAATTGATCTCAATGGAAGAAACATAAAAAATTCTCGAATTAATGCCAAGAATATGCACTACATGCTCCTACATAGGAACAAAATGGAAACCGTATGAAAATCCATTAGGAAGCATATATGATCCCCTTGAATGTGTAAGCCTCCATCACAACACAACAAACAGTTGCTCCAAAAATCATTAGTAACAACATAGCTTATCCAACTGATAAATAAACTAGAAGAAGATAGATCATACATAAAAATACACTTCATATCTCATGTACTACCCATGAACACATGCATCTCTAAAAATACAATTTTTTCGTCTCATACACTTACCCATATGGATGCACAATTAAAAATTTTCATGCAACTCATAATGCAACCATATGCTTCCCCTGAGACCATGTAGGGCTCACTTTTTGCTGGGATATCCTTACTACTCTTTTCTCCTCCAAAATTTCATGTCCTGATCCTTCTTCTTCTTATGCGGCTAGCTTTTCATATTCTCCTCTCTCTTGTTGGATCTCCTGAAACACATGGGAAGATTTCAATCTTTTACCTTATGTCAAATACTATCACATACAAAATTGTAATATCCAAAAATGGGAGAGACAGGAATATAGAACATATGCATAATTCCAACTACGGTTAAATAAGAATGAAACATGCAAAACTGGAAAATGATAGAATAAATCAAGACATCATACATATGAGCAAAAATAGCTAAGCCATATCATTATAATCACAACAAATGAATATACACAGTGCTCCAAAAATAATGCACTCAAGCCACCTAAAGATGGTTGAAATACACTACTGAAACCTAGTACTGGAAATGTTGTGTTGTTGCTGTTGGGAAGAAGATCTATGTGTGAGGGGCTACTGGGGTGCTAAATATTCGAGATTTTAACCATGGATTCTACTCGACAAACCCTGAAAAAACCCAGAAATGGTTTGGCTAGATTTTGAGTTTGGAATTTTAGCCCTTTTTGAGTTGCACACTGCACCCTTGCTGGCTGAGTTACGCACTTCTTGGAGACAATGGATGATATGGGGTTGAAATAATGATCTATCTGTTGCAATAGCACCCACTCAGCTTACAAACTAAAGGGTTGGTCCCTTCTCCTGATCCCAAAATGAGAAACTTAGGATCTATCTTCTCCATTGAATAAGCGGTTGTTGCATGCACAAATGTTGGTTAATACTGCACTTTCTAGGAGGTTTGATGATGTAGCCTATTGATAGATAATACAATGTTGATGCCAGGATGATGCAGTGATCCTCGGAGTTAAGGATTAATCCCTCACATGATTCCAAGATGAGTTTCTTGGAACTTCCTCTTCTCCTCAAACCCTCACTCTAGAATTACACAATTCCTACACGAAATGTTGCTGCATAAGAGAATATATGGATGGCCTGATGTCGGATATGTCAATGAAACTCCTGAAAGACTATAATGGATCCACAGTGTGAATGATTGATCCCTCCATAGGTTTCTCAGCTGAAGTACTGAGAACAACCTCCCAATTCTCAAACCCAAGTTCAAGAATGCGTAATTCCTGTAGCTGGAAGTGCAGATGAGAGTTGTTGAAAGTGGCACTAATTTCTAGATGATGAATGTTGCCCAAGAAAACCTTCCCAGAGTAGGCATTCAAAGTCCCCCGTGGTTAATGATGGGATTCCCGCTCAGGCAAACCCGGTGCTAAACAACACAAAAAACTTAGCTAAACAGCTTAAGCATGAAAATAAATGTCATAGACACTCAAAAATAAATATCCAGACTCTCCTCCTTTGCTGCCCTCATCTTCCTTTTATGGTTATGAGCCTTCCCTAGCCTTGGCCCACCACATAACCGCGTTGCACATGTGATGGAAGTGTGGGTGCAGGTGTTAAGGAGAGTTGTTCAAACTTGGATACAATACTTTCTAAATCAAGACGAGTTTGTCCTTGATATTTTATTCCATCTTCATTCATCAAACTTTATTATATTTTCTTGATAAAACCAATAAAATGCACATTCGGAAGCAATGGTACCTTATTCTTTCATAACATAGTGTTGCACTTTAAAAAGTGTTAAATATTTGGAACAATGCTTATAACCCTTTGGAATGTATTAATTGACTGTTAAAACAATGTTTTAACACCTTCGAGATCTTTAAACCCACTTTAACCAAGGTTTATAGACCTTCGGAAGAGTATAATACTTGACTTTTCAAACAGTGCTTTAAACCTTTCAGAAACATAATATTATAATGTGCTTTAATCAACGTTTAAAGACCTTTGGAACAAATATCCAAATCTTCAAACTTTATAACATTAAAATCATCGGGAATGAATGTTTAAACCCTCGGCAATATAACATTATAATATGTTTAAACAATGGTTAAAGACCTTTGAAATAGGTTTTCGGATCTCAAACCTCTTAATAAAACTCTGCTGCAACAATCCGTCAAGTTCGGCTTTTCCATTAAACTCCACATGATTACCGATGTGACCACCATTGGATCTTCCACAGATCCGATCGGACGGATATCACGTCCATTCCACCTCCAAACTTTATCACACGAAAGGCACGCGAAATCGATTGTTTTGTTGTTGTGACGTGTCGCAACATGATACGATCACATTCAAAATGGTAAAACCACTTTCAACCCCAAACGCAACGTGAAAACAATGGTTTGGTTTCTGGAAACCACTAACCGGTAAACTCTGTTTAAATGGCCTTCAAACGCGGACTTTCTCGCCTTTCCTTTGTTTAATTTCACATTCACTAGATCCTCCTTCTTCGCTGCATAATTCAATAAACAGAAATCGATTTTGATTTCCAATATAAAGCCAAAGAACCAATTATCCCTCCGATCTTGAACAAAGAAAACAAAATTCCTCGGTTTCCTTTGTACCCTTATACAGAGGTCAATAACTCAATTTAAACACAGAGACTAATATAAATTAAAATGATGCTGAATGTCTACATAGAAGATATATAACCCAATGGGTTTCGAAGGAATAAAACCTCCGGGAAATTGCCAAGTAATAACAAATAATAGAAATTCTGCAATTTTATTAAAACAGAGGAAAAACCTCTCAATCAACTCTTCTATGGCCAAATTCCGATTTCTTCCTTTGTAGAGGTTACAATTTATAGTTCTTTTACATAACAATCGACCTCTTCTTGAGGATCGAATTCTTCTATTTTAGACAAAATCCTAATTACATCATATCTTCCTAAATTCTATCAACTAAAGCTAAATATGTCGAAACAAATATAAAGTTGTTCAATCCTCCTAAATACTAGTTCAAACCTCTCTAGTAAAGCTGGAAATTGACAGCTAAAGGTACCAACACCTTTGCTTGGAAATTTTTTTTGGATTTTTGGAACCATTAATGAAGCCTTTTCTCTCTAAGCCTCATGCCCTTGCATCAAACTCCTGAGGGAAAAAATATTCATGGGCTCCTGTCCATGAGCTCTTCTACAGAACTACCCCATTTCTGCAGCATGGTTTCTATCATCCAGGTAGCATCTTCAATTGGCTGATCTTTCCACTTGATCAAGTATTGAAAATACTCCCGTCCCATGGTTTTCTTATACATTTTCTTGTCTAAGATCCTCTCTAGCTGTAATGGCTTTGCTGTAGGTAACTGCTTTACCCAGTCAATATTTTCTCTGTCTTCTGGTCTGTCATCTGTGCCACCATCTTCATATCTGTACAAATCAGCAACATTGAATATTGGAGATATTCCAATATCAGATGGTAATTCAATTTCATAAGCATTTGCAAAAAAATTCATCAATATCTTGCATGGTCCTATCTTCTTGAATTTTAACTTGTTATACTGCCTCTTTGGAAATATTTCTTTCCTCAAATGTGCTAAAACCAAATCACCAACTTCAAAATTAACTTCCTTTTTTATCAAATCTGCTCTATTATTGTACTTGATGCTACTGTCTTGTAGCTACTGCTTTACCTGTTCATGTATTGCTTGAATTTCTGAAGCAAACTCCTCTCCTTCAGCACTTCTCATTTCTGCTTTTCCCAAGTTCCTCAACTCAGACACTCCTCTTGGGTGCATTCCATAAACTATATGGAATGGACTCTGTCCTGTACTTCGGTTAGGTGAATCATTGTATGCATATTCTGCATGTGGTAAAATATGATCCCACTGTTTAGGATGTTCTCCTGCAAGACTTCTCAAAAGATTACCCAAACTTCTGTTCACTATTTCAGTCTGTCCATCAGTATGAGGGTGATAAGCTGAGATGAAACTCATTTTAGCACCAAGCTTCTTCCAGAATGTCCTCCAAAAATGACCAACAAACCTGGTATCTCTATCAGAAACAATACTTTTAGGTAACCCATGTAATCTAACGATCTCTTTGAAAAACGAATTGGCAACATGAGTAGCATCACTAGTTTTATAACATGGAATAAAATGTGCCATTTTTGAAATGCATCATTTCCTCTCTGTGTCTTAGGCAATCCTAAAACAAAATCCATACTTCCCATATCCCAAGGTCTGTCTGGAATAGGTAATGGAATGTACAAACCTACATTTTGACTTTTCCCTTTTGCATATTGACAAATTTTACAATTCTTCACATACTTTTCCACTTTAGATCTCATCTTTGGCCAAAAATAAAAATGACTTAGTTTCTCATAAGTCTTATCAACACCAAAATGTCTAGCAAGTCCACCACTATGTTTCTCCCTGATTAAATTTTCTCTCATAGAACAATTTGGTATGCACAACTAATTTCTTTTGAACAATAAACCCTCTTGCAAGAAATAATCTAACCACTGACTTCTGTCTATCAAAATAGGATTACAACATGCTTCAAATGCTTCTTTGAAATCCAAATCTGTCTTATAGAGTTCTTTAAGAAAATCAAAACCTAACACTTCAATTTGACTTTCTTGAACAAGAATGCTTTTCCTACTCAAGGCATCAGCTACCTTGTTTGCTTGACCACTTATATGCTTCAATACAAAGTTAAAACTTTGAAGATATTCAACCCATTTTTCATGTTTTTGATTCAATTTAGGTTGTTGCATAATATACTGTAAAGCATGATTATCTGAATATAGCACAAATTCTTTAGACATTAAATAATGTCTCCACTTCTTCAATGACTGTACAATTGCATAAAATTCCTTGTCATAAGAAGAGTACTTCCTCCTTGTCTCATTCAGCTTCTCACTGAAATATGCTACAGGTCTATCTTCTTGACTTAATACAGCTCTAATAGCTTCCCCACTAGCATCACATTTTACTTGAAATGGTTTATTAAAATCAGGCAAAACTAAGACAGGTTTCTCAGTTATCTTTTGCTTTAAGAACTGAAAATTCCTTTCAGCTTCAGCAGTCCACTTGAATGGTTGTTTGTCCTTCTTTATGGTTTCAATGATAGGTGCATTGATCTTACTAAAATTCCTTATGAATTTTCTATAAAAACTAGCAAGACCATGAAAACTTCTTACCTCAAAAACACTTTTAGGTGAAGGCCACTCCACAATTTCCTTTATCTTCTCTGGATCCATTTTTAATCCTTTAGCAGAAACAACAAAACCTAGATATACCAATTCTTCTTTCATGAATGAACATTTCTTTAAATTTACCAGTAACTTCTCTTGATGTAACTTCCTTAAGACATAATTAAGATGTCTTAGGTGTTCTTCCTTTGTTTTGCTGTAAATTAATATATCATCCAGATATACTATTGCAAATTTACCAATAAATTCCTTCAATACTTCATTCATGAGCCTCATAAAGGTACTAGGTGCATTTGATAAACCAAAAGGCATTACCATCCATTCATACAATCCCTCATTTGTTTTAAAGGTTGTTTTCCATTCATCACCTTCCCTTATCCTAATTTGATGATACCCACTTTTCAAATCTAGTTTTGAAAAATATCTTGCTCCACTCAAACAATCCATCAAATCTTCAATTCTAGGTAAAGGAAATCTATACCTGATTGTTATCTTGTTGATTTCTCTTGAATCAGTGCACATTCTCCAACCTCCATCTTTCTTCGGACTTAATACTGTAGGTACTGCACAAGGACTCAAACTTTCTCTGATCAAACCTTTGTCAACCAATTCCTGCACTTGCTTTCTGATTTCTTCATTTTCTGTAGGAGTCATTCTGTAAGCTGCTTTGTTTGGCAAATTTGATCCTGGAATCAAATCTATCTGATGGCTGATTCTTCTTACAGGTGGTAATTCATCAGGAAAATCATCCACAATAATATCACAATAGCTCTCCAACATTTCTTGAATTTCAATTGGAAAATCAGAAATTTTAATAGAAGTAAATACTACCTTAGGTTTGAAAAATAAAGAAAAATTTACCTCATCATCTTCAATCTGCTGCAAGTATTATTTTCCACTCAACAATAAAGCCTTTGGATCAGAACTTTTACTTAATGCATCTCCTTCTTCCATAGGTAACAATGTTTAATTCATACCATCTTTGAAAAAATGGTAAGTGTTTCTCTTCCCATCATGTACTGTTGCTCTATCATACTACCAAGGTCTACCCAGCAATATGTGACACACATCCATAGGCATCACATCACACATGATTTTATCTTTGTAGTTGCCCATTTGCAATTCTATTTCACATTGTTCCTTTACAATCAGCTAATGTTCCTTCTGAAGCCAAGACACCTTGTAAGGTGTGGGATGTTCCCTTGTCTTCAATTTCAACTTCTCTATCACCTCTGTAGAGACCAAATTATCTGTACTGCCACTATCAATTACCAATTGACAACATTTCCCTTGAACTTTGCACACACTTCTGAACAAAGTCTTTCTCTTTGCTGGTTCAAAAACTTCCTTTGTTTGTTTCAACAAAACCTTGTTAACCACCAAAGGTTCTCCTTTCTCTGGCACAATTTATTTCTCTGTTTCAGGAAACTTTGCTGCTTCTTCTCCAGTCTGAGAAACTATTTCATTTCTTTGGCTTTTCCCCACATTCTCTTTCTCTGGACACTCATAGGCTTTATGTCCCAATTTTTTACATCTGTAACATCTAACTTCTCTTCCTATGTTTCTACCTCCTCTTCCTCTGTAAGAATCCTTCTGCCACTTGCATCACCTTCTATGGGTGCATGTTGAGGTGAGTTGCTGCTAGCTCCATCTCTTGGTATTGTAGATATTCCTCTACCACCTTGACTTCCTCATCCTCGAAAAGTACCTCTTCCTTTTGAAGATTGCTTTCTTAGGAGTTTTTCTTCAGCTTTTAAGGCCATCTTGTAAGCCTCTTCTACTGTCTTAGGAGACAATATACTTATCTCATCTCCATTCTGAGACCATTTATGTACCTGGAAATCTTCTCTGCTATATCTTGAATTTGTCCTGCTCTTATGCTCACTTTGTAAAATTCTTCTGTGTATTCTTTTACTATCATTAATCTCTGTCTAAGATTTTGCATTTGTCTAAATAATGAAAGCTGATAATCACTAGGAAAAAAATTACCTCTTAGCTTTGCCACCATTTTGTTCCAATTCTTGATTGGCTACTTACCAACTCTCCTTCTCTCTGCTTGCACTCCATCCCACCAAAGTGCTGCATGTCCTTTCAACCTTGTGACAACAAACTTAAATCTGTTTTCTTAACCCATCTCTTCATAATCAAAGCATTTATTCAATTCATTGATCCAGTCTATCAACTTTTCTAGATTCAATTCTCCTGCAAAAGCTGATACTTCAAGTCTAGGCTTGGATGTAGAGCCTAAAACTGATTTAAAGAATCTCATATCAGGAGTAAGCTCAACATTTTCTTCTTCTTCTTCAGCTTCAGGTTCACTGACATCTTCAGGATCTCTATGTTGTCCTGCTTCTATTGCTCCCAATATGGCTTGAATCTGTTGCATAGTCTCCAGTACTTTTTCATTTGCAACTGGTCTACCTCTTCTTCTATCAGCACCACCTCTACCAATTCTGACAGTCATGCTGGATTTCTTTTTCTGAATTTTGGAAGCTTGTTCAGTATCTGAAAAATGCTCTAAAGACTACTATGATACCACAAATGATGGAATTGTGGGTGCAGGTGTTAAGGAGAGTTGTTCAAACTTGGATACAATACTTTCTAACTTAGGAGGAGTTTGTCCTTGATCTTTTATTCCATCTTCGTTCATCAAAATTTATCATATTTTCTTCATAAAACCAATAAAATGCACATTTGGAAGCAATGGTCCCTTATTCTTTCATAACATAGTGCTGCACTTTAAAAAGTGTTAAATCTTTGGAACAATGCTTATAACCCTTTGGAATGTATTAATTGAATGTTAAAACAATGTTTTAACACCTTCGGGATCTTTAAATCCACTTTAACCAAGGTTTATATACCTTTAGAAGAGTATAATACTTGACTTTTCACACAGTGCTTTAAACCTTTCGAAAACATAATATTATAATTTGCTTTAATCAACGTTTGAAGACCTTTGGAACAAATATCCAAATCTTCAAACTTTATGACATTAAAACCATCGGGAATGAATGATTAAACCCTCGACAATATAACATTATAATATAAACAATGGTTAAAGACCTTTGAAACACGTTTTCGGATCTCAAACCTCTTAATAAAACTCTGCTGCAACAATCCGTCAGGTCCGATCTTTCCATTAAACTCCACATGATTTCCGATGCGACCACTGTTGGATCTTCCACAGCTCCGATCAGATGGATATCACGTCCATTCCACCTCCAAACTTTATCACGTGAAAGGCACGCGAAATCAGTTGTTTTTTTGTTGTGACGTGTCGCAACACGATACGATCACGTTCAAAATGGTAAAACCACTTTCAACAAAAAACGTGATGCAAAAACAATGTTTTGGTTTCTGAAAACCACTAATTGGTAAACTCTATTTAAATGGCATTAAAACACGAACTTTCTCGCATTTACTTTATTTAATTTCACTTTCATTGAAGCCTCCTTCTTCGCTGCATAATTCAATAAACATAAATCGATTTTGATTTCCAATCTCAAGCCAAAGAACCAATTATCCCTCTGATCTCGAACAAAGAAAACAAAATTCCTCGGTTTCATTTGTACCCTTATACAGAGGTCAATAACTCAATTTAAACACTGAGACTAATACAAATTCAAATTGCACTCAATGTCTACATAGAAGATATATAACCCAATGGATTTCGAAGGAATAAATCCTCTGGGAAATTGCCAAGTAATAACACATAATAGAAATTCTTCAATTTTATTAAAACAGAGGCAAAACCTCTCAATCAACTCTCCTATGGCCAAATTCCTAATTATTCCTTTGGAGAGGTTACAATCTATAGTTCTTTTACATAACAATCGACCTCTTCTTGAGGATCGAATTCTTCTATTTTAGAAAAAATCCTATTTACGTCATATCTTCCTAAATTTTATCAACTGAAGCTAAATATGCTGAAACAAATCTAAAGCTATTCAATCCTCCTAAATACTAGTTCAACCCTATCTATTAAAGCTGGAAATTGACAGCTAAAAGTACCAACACCTTTTCTTGGAACATTTTTTTGGATTTTTGGAATAATTAATGAAGCCTTTTGTCTCTAAGCCTCATGCCCCTACATCAACATGTGGCCACTAGCCTCCATAAATACTGCGTTGTCCTCCATGATATCCATCACTGGTGAAATTACTCTCCACTTCCTCCTTCATCTGTGCATTTAATGCACCACTTCCTCCATCATGTCTACAATTGCTTCTCCACTATCTCCATCATCTTGCATTTATTCCTCCACTATCTCCATCATCTTTCTCATTAATGCTCTATAACCTCAACTCTTTCTTCATTATTATGTTTCTCCACTAATCCATAATGCTACTCCACTACTTAATTAGCCCACATTCACACTATGGAAGTGGATTTTTATGTATTCTACTCATATGATTTTTATTCCTTACATGTGCCCTACAGTTACTAACCCTATGGCCAAAATCATTGCATGAGAAATAGTAACCATAAAAAGGAATATTATACTTGATGGATGGAGATATTCTTTGTATGCATGCTTGATGTGGCTTTTCCTTTGGTTTCTATTTTTTATGAGAGAGTTTGATCACATCATTACTGCAAATTTTTGCTATGTGTCCACAAACGTGGGAATATAACACTTTCCAATTATATTATTATTCTTTGTTCATCTTCTCTTATTTTTCTTCTTCATGCATGGCTCATGGATCTCATTATTTGTGTTGCAACTAGGTGCTCCAACATTTTTAGATTTGTGTGTTAATGCTTGAGCATTAGTTTTGGACCTCTCTAATTCTTGCCTTGTAGAAATTTCTTTAGCCTTCAATTTATGGCATTTATACTCCAACTCCTTGTTTTCAGCCATGAGCCTTTGAATCTCTGCTTCTAGTGCCATGATATTGGATTTCTCATATTTTTCGCAACTGATGCTTGATCTATCACTACAATCACTAGTGCCATCATCTTTTTGTGAGGAGAATTTATTTTTTACTGTAATGAAAGTAGAATCCTTTTCTTTTTTCTCCATTTATGAAAAATTCAATTTTCCACCAAGATACAAGTTCTACAACTTATCCAACATTTATTTTGTAGTCTCATAATGCTTCACATCCATGCTATCGGACTTTAAAATACTATTCAAAATAATACTTTTAGCCAAATCATTAGATTTATCTTTAATTCCAAAATCTTCCAAGATCCACTCTCCAGTGGTCAAGTTGCACCCGAGAACCCTGCTCTAATACCAATTGTTGGAAAATAGATCTCTAATGAGAGGGGGGGTGAATAAGTAGTGATGATAATTTTTAACATTTCTACAAATTATTATTCTTTCAACCATGAATGAACTAAAACAACAAAACCATATATTAGAGCATCAAAATAAGCATGCAACCATAAAATAAATCAACACAATGGACACAATTTTGTATGGTGGAAAACCCTACCTCGGGTAAAAAAAACCACACTGCTGTTGTTGGGCTGCTCAATTATTTTATTAATTGTTGAAAAAATTTTACATGGATCAAATCACTCCCATGAGCTAAAAGATGATTTATTTCACAGTATTCCAAAACCTATTAGACAATGAAATGTTTCTCCCATGGATCTAAAAACTACCATCTGCTAAGGTCATCACGATCAACGATCCTCCTCCGGTTACTCCTCAACTAACAATCGACTATACCGAATTTGATCTGCTAGTAACTATCATGACCAATGATCCTCGCCCAGTTTCTGTCAAACTATCCAACCACCATTGGATGGAGAAATATCTTCCTTCTACTAAATCCACCAAGTCACTATACACTATGAATCCTCTATGCCTTCAGTTCCTCCATGTGAGCCTCGTTTCATATATTTTCAGACTGGACTCATAATTCACTCAACATGAGCACTGCAACAACATAGCATGAAAGCACAATCTAATAAAAATTTTGTAGCACTAACTACAATCAAAATCTCAACACCTTGATGCGGGTGCTAATGAAGTTAATGAGGGTGATAGACAAGGCAATGACGAGGCTACATACACTGTTTCGCCGCATTGAGACCACCCGCCCGCAAGCATTACCTACCTAATGGCGCTTTTTGATATGGAGGCGATTCTCACTATTGCAGGGGATGTTTGAGGCAGCCTCGACTACCGCAACAACATTTCACATAAGATTTGCAAGCCTGGTCATTCAATGCGGCGTTCTGAGGGTTGCAGGAAAGGAATTTTAAATGCCATGGCTCCGCTAGTTCCCCAGCCGATGAATTCGCAATGTAATTCGGTTCTGGACAGAGCTAGAGAGCGCACCACCACTGGGAAGCGCAGCTGTCTAACCTGTTGCTTGCAGCCCGATGACAGCATTCACATTTCTATAGCTGGCTCTTGTTTGTCTGCTACGGTGGTTCTGGGCATTCCACCCGCAACGTGCCCTGTCAACACTCAGTCGCTTCAGAGCTCCAATCCGGTTACAGCTGCTAATATGCCAAGGCTTCGGCAGAGGATGAGGTGCAGGAGGGGGTCGTCTCATTCTGCCAAAAGGTATTCTCCTTCCTTATCTTCTTCCCCATCTGACACCTCTGCTCCTTCTGGCAGCCTCCCCCGCCTCTTCCGTGGTCGCTTGCTCCACTCAGGCCACAGGCTTGACTCGCCTTCAGGTGATGCGCTGCCTGCTCAGTCGCATACGACCCTCTTCTCGTTCGATTGTGCTCTCAATAGACCACGCGTAACTGTGGCCATCTCGGTGGTCTTCTTGGAGGAGCCCATGCCGGAGAATCCACCGGAAGAGCAAGCTCCAGTCGATAGCGCTCATTTGGACACGGTGCAGCAGGACACGAGGGGTCAGCCTGAGGTAACCAGGGCGTCTTTGCAGGATGACTCAGTTCATGTTCAGGCAACTATCACTGAATCTCCCACTGCTGTCCACCACAATGTTGATTTCTCCCATGCTCAAAGCGAACCAGAAGATTTCGGATGCAGGATCGAGGAGGTTGCTCCTGATGAGTAATCCGACCCTCCTTTCTTGTCTCTTTTGTTTTTTCTCGGCCCTCTCTGAGGGAGTGTTTTGCTGTTTCAATGTTTCTTTCAACTCTGGTCCAATTTTTGTCAAAGACCAATTTCAGTATTTACATCGGTCTAGTCTTGTTATGGTCCAGTGTTATAGCTATGCTTCTAGTTTCAAGTCAAATATTTTCCAGCTCGATCCCCTGCATGGGATTTCTTCTGTTTTGGGTTTTTCAAGCTGGTTTCCCTTCCAGGGCAGCCAAAATCTAGTCACTGTCAGCTCAAATTGCCTCTTCGTAGGCACAGTTACGGCCTAGGCTAGATGTACTATATTTTTCACTGTTAATAGATTACTCTAACTTAGAAAAAAAAATCAAAATCTCAACACAAAATCTCCACACAAGCTCCAAAACAACTCCTCAAAATACTACACCAATCCACACATCAACACCTCACTCACTACATAAACATAATTGCTGAAATAAGCTTTAGCTCACTGTTGCTACAACTAAAAATTGTTTTAGAAAATATGCATAGAATACTCACAAAAATTGCAAGATCTTCTCCAATCTCACTCTCTACTCACACACACAACTCATCCAACCAAAATATCACTAATCGATATCCAATATAAAGATGAACTGAGGTTCTCAACTCAATAATTACCAAGAAATATTGAGCTCAACAATCCTGTTCATATGCTTGATTTAATCTGGTCAACTCATTAACTCAATCAACCATTAACTCAACTTTCCTTTTTAAAATGTTTAACTTTGATTAGCTTCTGGAGGCCCCATGAAATTTTTTGACCATAAAATGAAAATTTCCAATCAAGGATGTCACCACAACACAAAAAATATTTGAGAATCATGAGGAATATGAGAAAATCTTGTGAAAAACCTCACTTTCTCCCACAACACAACCTCTATGCGACTAAAACTCCTCAGTCACTCCCATATTTTTTCCTTCCAGTAGATGGAGCTTTTCAACTTCTCCCATTACTTAACATCTATGCAACTGGGGCATAGGATGAAGGAAAACATCTTCCCTCAAATTTCGAAACTCCATCGGGACCTTCTTCCAGAGCTTAGAAATACTATGTAGGACCTCTAGAAGTCACTATCACCTCTACAACACTTCACCAAGTCACTGCCACATTGCTGTCATCATCATCAGTCAAAATATGTTGACTAGGATGCCAACCAACAACCATAATAACACTTGGGATATCAAACTTCTCTACAACATCTATGCCATTAGTATGTAGCTCCATAACATATCAAACATCCTCCAACACTTTTACAACTATCCCAAACATCCACTGACACATGTAGATCTTATCCAAGCCCAAAGTATAACATCATCAACATGGGAGACCTAATATGGGACATGGAGACAACTCTACCTCATGTAGCAACCACCAAGACATGTATGAAAAAACATGATAAAGAGGATCATCACCTCTCCAAGCTAGTCAAAGCTAGTATAAATGTTAAGGACCATCTACACCTCAATCATTTACATCCACACATATCGTTACACGTTATTTTGTCACCATGACATTTAATTGTCTGTATGGGTCTATCACCACCTATATCATGTTCCCTTAGAATTCAAAAACCTTAATGTTCCTTAATCAAGTCTTGGAATTCGAGAAATGTTTTGTAAAACCCTTAAAAGTCTACCTCTACACTTTTTCTAGCCTTTTCCTGCGGGTGTGTAGATGTTTGGTCTATAAACTGTGGTAACCCCTACACATTTTGCTACTATTACCTGTGGACCCCCGTAAGAAGAAAAATAAAAGAAAAAGTAAATTCCAGAAGCCTAGATGGTCGAATATTCTCCCAAATAGAAGCTTCTAGAGTCGTGATCAGCTCGAGTTTTATCCCTCCACTCATGGAGCTTATTCCTTGGTTCCTGGAGCTCAAATCCCTTCATGAGAGGAATCCATCCCACTCTTTATGGAACTGAAACTACCTCCATTCCCCTATAAATTGAGCTCAAGTTTCAGGTTCAATGGTAGACTAAAGATTGTAGACTGAGATTTTGAATAGATTGTAAATGTAATTACTGAAGAGAATTCTCAAGAGTGCATACTTTCCACACTAGTAAGTTGTTGTTGGCATGAGAATGATCACACCCTTTTCTATAGAACCCCCTCCAAGTATTGAGGTATTTTTCTTTGATTGGAATGGACTTATAGAACCTTATATTCCTTCCTCCATCCATTTTCAAATAATTGTGAAGGATTTTGGTAAGAATGTGTGCCACACAAATATAGATGAACGCGCTTCTGTTAGTATTTTATCCTCAACTTCTTGGAAAACTTTGGGTTCCCCTCAGCTTGTGCATGTCACACAGAATCTGTTAGCTTTTAACATAACGATTAGTGAACCTTTAGGGATCCTTCCTAAGTTTCCTATTACGTTGGAAGGCAAAACTGTCTATATTGATATTATGGTAGTCTGAGGCTTTTTGGATTTCAATTTTCTCCTTGGGCGAAACGATGTCTATGCAATGAAATTTGTTGTATCGACACTCTTTCACGTGATGTCTTTCCCTCACAATGGAAAAATTGTGACTATTGACCAACTTTCATTCATTAGTCTTGATTCGACTACCAATAATCTGACACCCCTGAATTTTCCTTATACTGAAGTGGTATCAACCCCGCCACGAGCTAATTATGTGGCAACCAGTCCCACGTTTTCATTTACTGATGCAAGCGAGCCTCTCACTATTTTCTCGAATTCCTTTGACTGAGATCCGATAATTGACATGGTAAACCCTATGGGGGAATTTGAACGAGATGTTATTATCCCTATTGAGTCCCTTGACATGAGTTCCTCCTAGAGAACTGTTCATCCATCTGATGAAGAACTCTTGGAGGTCATGATCGAGGTTTGTCCCTTGACATGTGTTCCTTCCGGTCAAAAGCCATGATCAAGGTTCCCATGATGATAGTTCCTTTCCTATGTCAACCTCGTTAAAAAATGAAACAGGGATCCATGAGGAGAGCTCATTTTCTTGTGTCAAGCTCGTTAAAAAATGAAATAGGTTCCCATCAGGATAGTTCTTTTTACTGTGTCAACCTCGTTAAAAAAATGAAATATGTCTTTATGAGAATAGTTCCTTTTCTTGTGTCAATCTCGTTAAAAATGAAACAAGGTGCCATGAGGATAGTTCCTTTTGTTGTGTCAACCTCGTTAAAAAATGAATCAAGCAATGAGCATAGTTATTTTCCTGTGTCAAGGTCATTAAAAAATGAAACAAATCCTCTCCTAATTAAGTTGAGTCTTTCATATGATTTCATAAATGAAACTTCATTCCATCCAGCTATTAGTAACTAGTAGTCTACTTAGTTGAATGAAATGAAGCTTGGGGGGCATATGCTCTAGCAAGTTACGCTTGGGGGGCATATGCTCTATCAAGTTACGCTTGGGGGGAATTTAAACTTAGCTCAAGCATGATTTTTCCTTTGTTTCAAGCTTGTGTAAAAATTAAACAAACCACTCTCAAGCACAGTTTTCTCTCTATTTCAAGCTTGTGTAAAATTGAAACAAACCTATCTCAAGCATAGTTTTCCTACATTTCAAGCTTGTGTAAAAAAGAAACCACTCTCAAGCACAATTTTACTACGTTTCAAGCTTGTGTAAAAATGAAACCTATTTTCAAGAATAGTTTCCCTCTATTTCAAGCTTGTATAAAAATGAAACCTATCTCGAGTCCATTTCGGTTATTATTTTCAAGACTCGTTAAACTCATGAAAATCCCGAGCTTCTTTTGTTATTCTTTTCATGCTTGTAAAAGGTATACTAAAATTTCGAGTTATTTCTGTCTTTTCCTGCTCATAATAAAATTGAAAGTCGGCCATCTCAGTATACTTTTATCACTTTTTCGGGCTCTTTAAAATTACGAAAAATCGAAACCTTGGAGTTCTCTTTTAAGCCTTTTTCAAACTTTAGAAATATGAAAATATTGCCGAGTACTTGACTATTTGAACTTGTTAAAGTAAATGAACAGTCATCTTTTCAATATAGGTTTACCCCTTTTCCGAACTGAAATCGACTAATTACGTAAAAGGTATATATTGACTAATCATGGTCAATAGAATCCTCTCCTGCATTATTTTATCCTTTTTCGGCCTGAGAGACTAAAATTATGAAAAATAACAACCATGGAGTTTACATATGTTTTTCTTCTAACTCCCTAAAACTGAAAAACGCCGAGTTTATCCTATAGTGGACTCGTTATAATTTAACAGTAAAGGACCTGTCGATTACAAATAGGACCGAACCACTCCTTCTTAGGGTTCCATTTTAATACTAAAATGGACTCCTCCGAAGGATGAGCTTATACAAACAAGCTAGTGTTATCCTCCTCAAGCTTGATAAAAATAAAGAAGTACTTGCCAGTAATGGTGGGGGGAAAAGAGAGAAAAAGAATCCCGTTGTCACCCTTTTTTAGAAATCAACATGTCACTCTTGAACACAACACTTTATCACACTTGTACCTGGGTTGGGAAGTCCTTTGTTTAAAATTTAATCAAAACACATTGAAAGTCTTTAGTTGGTTTCCGAGTATTATCTTTAGGTCAAATGCTACCAGACCATCTGCAGTGTCGTTATGTGTTCAAGAGAGAGTTCAAATAAACCATTCATTGCAAGCATTTCTCTCCATTCATGTTGACCATCCCTGAGTCAGTCCTTACAAAAACTTCTTCAAAACTTGATCTAATGGTTTCAAGTCGTGGGCTTTCCTACGAGGGGTCACTTTCTATCGACGTCAACTCATCATCTAGAAATTTGATCTAGAATCCTATTAGTACCTTGGGATCTGCATGCCCTAATGGCAAGTTTCTTGCCTTCGATGACAGGTTGCATCATTGACCTTTGATCGAATGATTTTATGATTGTTCGACTGAAAATCATCCATTCACACTTCATGGATTGTACTGGAGTACTTTGAGAGCCATTTTCATTATTGGTGGTTTCTCTCACACTTGTTAACGGTTCACATCATTGATTGGTAATCAAGTGGTTTCTACCATGTTCGACTTCAACACTGTTACCAATGAAATAGGTAACTTCATCGGTACTTACTTTTTGAGGTAGCAAGAAAAACACCCGATTTTGAAAAAGTGGTGATGCAGAATCACACAAAAAAAAATTCGAGCATGTTTTTGGCACTTTAAGTTTTTTTTTTTTTTTAATGTGATGTTTTTTATGTTGATTTTGAATAGTGGTGGTGTATCATCACCAACGTTTTTTTACAAGATTGATTTTGACACTATAGATTTTCTAATGTCTTCTTCTTCTATGAGATGTGTATTTTTAAGTGCATTTATGTACTTGTGTTTTAAAAATAAAAAATTATTATTTTTTTAAATAAAAACTTGTAATGATATCTTCACTTTTTCACATAGATAAAAGATGGAAAAAGGGTCAATATTCTAAATTTTATATTTTCTACATGTTTATGTATTGTTAAATAATTTTTCAATGCACATCAAATAATTATCGCTAAAAAACCAATATTTTGAACCATATGACAAAAAAAAATACAAATTTTCAATATAAATAGAATGCAAAAAATACACTTTTAGAGACTTTTTGTTGAAAAAAACATGTTAAATAAACTAATTTTTTGGGAAAATTTTAACAAAAAAACTTAAGAAAATAACATTTTTATTGAATTTTATGTCAAAAGATAATAACAATCACATTTTTTTGCAAAAAATAAGGGTTGTTCTCATAAAATATCAAAGTCTGAACATTACAAGTAAAATTGATTAATAGATCTCAAAAATGAGCTTTGTTTGAAAGAATAACTTAAACATCATCAACAATATTAACTAATACATCTTCAACATCATCTAGAACAGCATTGATGGCTTCTTCCGCAACATTTTCTTCTTCATTTTGATCATTGTCATCTTCTAATGGATATTTCATGTCTGCAAATCTTCCAAAGTGTCCCTTTCCAATCATTCCATATAATGGTGGTTGAGGTTCCTTTGCTTTTTTTGCCACGTGATTCATTAAAATCTCCTTTCCTCAAACCAACTTCTTGCTTCACATCTGGAAGGAATTCAAGAGCGTTAATTCTTTGTTGAATAAATTTGCATTGAACTAGGTCTTTCTTAATGGCAATGCAATTTCTTCCTTTTAGTAAGCAACATGCTAGTGTTGTACCTAATCATCAAGCATAGAAGAAATAAGTAAGAAAATTAGTATGAAGACATAAAAAGTAAAAAATAAAATATTTAAATTTAAATTTGTATAATAAAACTTACCTGAACTTGAGAATAAATCTAAAACCTATTCTCCTCCATTTGAACATAGATCTATAAGATAGTTAATCAATTCTTGTGGTTTTTGATAAATGTTAACTATATCTCCTTTTGCATCTTTATCCTCATATGTTAGTTTTCTTACAACTGCATCATGAACCAATACTTGACTATGAATCTTCCCATCTACTCGATTCATAAGAATATGCTTATAGCTATCCTCTTTTGTCCAACATTCAACATGGATGAACTCACAATCATTTATAATAGGCTGATATTTGGAAGAAGCAATATTTGACTTATGCCTGTAACATAACATAGTAAAAGTTCAATTAAATTTTACATGAATAAAAAAAATTAGGAATAATAAAACATACAATTTCAAAGTCTTACCATGTAAGTTTCATCCTTGAGTTTTCTTTACCCTTGAAGCTTTTTAATAACATTGGAAACTGTGTGTCTGAATGAAATGTCACAAATCACCAAAGTGGTGATGTTGTCACTTCTTGAAAACCCATAACCACTTTACTAAAAGCTTGATAAGTATATGGTTCTCTATCATATTCAATGTTTGGAAAATTGAAACCATGAGGAATATCTGCAATAACTAGGCCATATTCCCTTTTAGGTATTAGTGATGCAATGTCTTCACATTCACCTTGTATTATTTGATATTGGATACTGTCGAGCCCATTCCAAATGTAATGATTAAGAGTAGGATCAAGTTCAACATTCATAAGATGCTTCTTTCTCATGTTTTCCACCTTAATTTTTTCAATAAAGCTTTTGAAAGTATCTGGTACTCCATTTGCATCCTTATTCAACATCTTTAATGACACACACACACACACACACACATATATATAAGTAATAAAATAAAAATAGTTTAAATATGAATAAAATGAATGTATAAATCAACATACCTTATTGAATGCAATATAAAAATACTTTAGTGTTGATGTAGAACTTTCTTCTGGGTAGTTGGGTACAACCTCATCCCAATTGTCTTCATTCAACATTTTAACCATGCGTTCTTATATTTTCATAAAAAAATTCTGACTGAATAAATCAAGTTAAAACCATTAATATAGTGACATGTATAACAAATTCTACCAACATCATTATGTTTTATTTAAAATAAAATTATAATGAAAGAAAAATAAGAAATAATTCAAGAAACTTACTTTTGAAATTCTGCACACATTTCTTCCATTGATAATTCACCTGACTTCACACGGGCTAGTATTGATTTGACTAGTTTATCATCCTTCACACCTTGCATTGTTCTCTAAGGTGTGATAGTCATATCCTTTGGAAGTTGCTTCATTTCAGGACCTGTCTTACTGTTGGTACATATTATGGGTTTACTCTTTTTAACCTTCTGATTTTTTATGGAAATATTCTCCCACCGATCAAAAATCTCATCAATCAAATCCCATATCTCCCCAGTTCTAAATGCCAACTGAAAAATGTTATCCATGCCTCTGAATAAATTTGTATTCAATTTTCCATCTTTTGCTTTTTTTTCATCAATTTGATATCCTGTTTCCATCAAACATTCCTTTCAAAATGTTACACTAACTTGTGTCTTATCCCCATCACATTTTTCTATGAATTCATTATGAATAAATCTGACCCTTTGGATGAAAGTCATTTTCATTCTGTACTCATTATCTGCATTATGATCCCATGCCAATAACTTTGATTCTATTTCTGTTAAGCCTGCGTAAATGATGCATTTCACTGTTTGAAAAAGATATTTATTGGGATATTCCGCAATCAATTGTCTCTTAGCCTCTACTGAATGGTTCCCTCCAATTACATAATATTTATAACAAAAAAAATTTGTCTTTTCAAATGCTTGTTTGTTGGGAACCTGACATGGAACGACAAGAACCACATAATCCACCACATGCGCATATGGATTGAACCTGAACAATGTTTTCAGATTATGTACATGTAGGTGATGGGCCTTTCTAATTTGATGTTGAGATTGTCCTTCATCTGGGCTATAAAATTGGTTAACGTCAAGCTCAAATGTTTGGCCACCAAGAATTAATTCATTCTTCCTCAACTCATATCGAATAGCATTTTGTTTTGTTTTAATAATGTCATCCTCTAACTCAGCACCTGTGTTATGATTTCTCTGCTTCTGTGAGAGCTTTCAGTTTTTTCTTCACTGCTGCTCACGACCTTTACAGGTTCACCAATATTTGATTTCCTAGTCTTATTGGATAACATATCAGTTTTTTTATAAACAAGCTTTCCATCATGAGGTAAAAGAGAGACATCTTTGGCAATTTTTCTTTTTGGTGTCTGAATTGTTTTCTCCTTTTGCACAACAATTCTAATCTCCTTCTCACTAATTCTATCATATTTTTTTGTTTCATGTTCAACATCTTCAAAAGAAACATGTTTAAGTTTACTAGATTGACCCACCTTAGTGACTCTTGGTTGATCCCCTCTTTGTACTATTGCAGTGTCATGAGCTATTGATCTTTGCTTCAATCTCCTTTCCTCTCCTTTGTCTATGTGGAATGTGTTGATCACATTCATAACATTTGGCTCCAGCATATAAATACCTTCAAACATGTTTGAAAGACTCGGAACAAAATCCTATGAAACAAAATAAAACATGTCAATGATCAATAATTTATAAAAAAATTGAATCATCCTTACAATAATGCATAGAAGAAATAAAAATAAGCATACTTACAATGTGTTATTTGCAATTTTGCTTGAGATTTCTTCAGAAAATTTTGAAGATATTTCATCTGTGTCATACTTGACAATTGATAGACGATATCTAACCTTCTCATGTTTATTAGCCTTCCTTGCAAGAACATAAATAGTGTTTGTATTCGGGACCATACATATGTCTCGTACTCTGCCCATCACATCATATGGCTCATTTAATTGAATCATACCAAAAAGAAGATAGATGTGTATATCAACCTCTGTTTCACTATCTTCAAGATGCCATGAGAAATCAGTTTTATCTATTTCCTCGGCGTTCTTCCAATCAGAAATAAGCTTTAATGAACTTGGTGCCCCACTTGCTTGACTTTTATTAGTGCGTGCAACAATGTCCTTATTGTGTCCAATAGTGTCCATACTTCATCCAGCTGCAACTTTAGGTTTGGAAGTTGTTGCCCTAGGTGCATAAACATTCACAGAAATCTTTTTTGATGCCATTTTCCTGATATATATATATATATATATATATATATATATATATATATATATATATAAGTTAATGAGAAAATAATGACGATAAAATAAATTTAAAAAACAAAATTTATTTCTAAAACTAAATAAATTGAAATTAAAGCTGTAAAATTAACTATAGAAAAATTTCATTTAAAAACAAAATATTATAAATCTTATGTATATATATCTATATAATATGTTTTGAATACATTTTATAAAAAAATTAAAAATGTGTATTAAATTGTATAAAACAATTTTAAAAAATAAACTATTATTTTCAAACTTCAGTTTTTGTTTAATATTTAAAAAAAACAAAAAAAAATTACTAACTATTTATAACAAATGTCAAAATTAAATTTTTTTTTTTAAGGTAATGATTTTATTAAAAAAACAAAATAATGTTAATTTTTTGTTTTAATTTTAATTATGTTTTTTTATTAAATTTACACTTAATAAATAATGTTTTAAAATTTTAAATATATTGAATAAAAATAAAACATATATGTTAAAATTAAAATTTTAATTAAAAACTTGTAATCTCTTAATATATTTTAAAATTTTAAAATTTATTTTACATTACATAGAAATTAAATAAAAATAAACAAAATAAAATAAAACAAAAATCTATTTTACTTTACATAGCAATTAAATAGCAATTAAATAAAAATTTATAAATTTAAAATTATAAAAATTTAATATAAAAATTTCTAAATTTATATAATCTTTTAATATATTTTAAAATTACAAATATTTTTTTTTTCCAAGTTAAGGTAATATATTAAAAAAAAGAAATAATATACAGCAGACCGAAGCCTAGTCTTTGCCCAGTATTGTGGCAATCTTGACAAAAAACTAGAGAAAAAGACTGCCCTCATAGAGGGAAACCAGCCTTGAACAGTTTTCTAAATGTTTCCCACGCAGGGATACCATAGAATGATGTTTCTGAAGTTTACAGCCATCAAAAACTGAGTTATAAACTGATACTACAAAATACTCAAAAACAAGCCCGAGAGTATGGGCCGAAACTAAGCATGAAAACCAAACCAAGAAGGAGCGACTACTCATCAGGCGGTTCTTCCACGACTCTGCACCAGAGTGCATCCAGGTCTCCATCTTTCTTGAACAGGTCCATGATGGAAGAGACCACCTGCCTGGAAGGTGGCGGATCTCCTTGCGCCATTATCACATCATGTGTCTCGCTCACTTGCCCAAGATATCCTTGTGCCATTTCCACATCCTGATTCCTAAACACTTGACCTTGCTTTTCCTTGCACGACGAGTGCACCAACCCCGCCTGCTGGTCCAAGGTCTGGGCATCTACTTTGCACAGACCCATTGGGCTTGAACTGTGAGCATCCACCTAGGGCTCTTCGTGGAAGACCAATGTAATATAGGCAGTGACCCGAGGGTGATTGAGTGAGCAGTTGAAGGAAAAGTGCGTCATTTGAGGCATGGGACAAGGCGGTGCAGAGAGAATTGGAGGATCCGGGGAGCCCAGGCGGTGGCCAAAGCTATGCATGTGACCCCTCCTATTTTTGGTGTTGGGATAGCGGCCCGAATGAGAAGACGATTCTGAGGTGGTGCTAGAGGTGGAGGGAGTGTGCCAGGGTTGGCGTCTGGTGCTACCCCGACGGCACCTCATCCTTTGACGAAGGCGAGGCATAAGCACGGTCTCGGCAGAGGGTACAAGAAGCGGTGGAAGAGCAGGACTGAAAAAGGCCTGATGTAAACGAAAGTTCAAAGAGATCGAAGCAAACATACAAAGCCCAGAATGTGAGAAGTGGAGATTATCTCCAAGGTCCAGATAGCAGCTCAGCATGCTACGTTTGCCAGTAACCGTGCGCACACTGGGGAGGCCTGCGTCCGAGGAGCACCATTGTTTTCGGCTGAGGAGCGCTAGCAGAACCAGAGCAACTCGCCATATTTGCAATCCAAATGAGCCTGCATCGAAGAACACCCGGCATTAAACCCCCATTAATGAGAGCTGAAGGCTGATGCATTGCCTCACACGCGAAATCACACAAAGGAATGGAGTCGGGATTGCAACCAGCTCCAGGAGTAAATGCAATCGAACTATTGGCAGCCGGAGATAAATGCCAAATACCAACCGTGATTTGGGTGGGCAAGTGTCTCCACGTCGTGCTGCACCCAAGTCCCATCGTCTTAAAACCTGTCCTCCTCACTCGCATCCGAGAGCTCTGCATCACTCTGGACCAATGTTTTGAATTCCTGTTTTATCATGATTCTGAATTATGTCAACAGTACCTGTAAGAAGATTGTGCACACTATCCACTCCCATGTTGGCTAGTAGATCAACGACCTTATTTCCTTCCCGTATGATATGCTTGAACAAGAGTGCTCAGTTGTTGTGGAGCCACTATTCTATAGCCTCCAATCGTGCCTCAAGTCTCCAAATATTGGCGATTTTGTGTGCATGAGCCCCATTTAGGAGCTAATTGGCCATGTTGATTAGAATTTGGGAGTCCCCTTCAATCTCCAGAGGGTGAAACCCGTGAAGTTGGGAAAGGAGAAGACCCTGCCAAAGACCTTCCAGCTCAGCTGAATTGTTCGTGTCCCATCCAAAGCTTCCTAAGTAGATTACGAGAGGATTACCTTCATGATCTCTGAAAATGCCTCCAAATCCCACTTTTCCTGGATTGCCCTTTGAAGCACCATCAAAGTTGAGTTTGAAGGTGTTCTGTGGAGGAGGGATCCATAAGTACATTCTGGTATTGGTGGTTCTAGAAGTTCTTTGATTTTTCTTTCCTTGGGGGAGTTGAATGCTCTAATTTTCCCATATGGCCTTTTCATTTGCAAGAGTTGGATAGTCTGCCGTATGCCATTATTGTAGAGCCAAGGTTTATGTGAGATTGAGACAGAAATTTCTCCAGATGATTTCTAGAGGAGTGCTTTGATCTTTGAAGATGTGCTTGTTTCATTCTTTCAAGATTGTCCATAGGAGAAGGCCTGGGATAATTCTCCATAATTGGTTTAGTAATTCGCTTTTAGATGGAGTCCGATTCCAGTTGCGAATGGAGTTTATTATGTCTTCAGAGACTCTGCATCTTTTTTGGCAACGGAAACTGGCTTTCTCCCATAATTGATTAGCTAGAGGGCAGGAATTAAGGAGATGCTGCAGATTTTCCTCATGAGTATTGCAATTGGGACATTTTGAAGGGCCATGAAAGCTTCTTTTCTGGAGATTGTCCCAAGTGAGGATTCTTTGGTGACCAAAGAGCCATAGGAATAAGGAAACTTTAGGCCATATACCAGTTGTCCAGATTCTGCTCCATAAGGGATCCAAGGGCATTGGATCATTGCACATTATTTTATATGCCTCTCTGGTTGAGAAGGAACCCTTTGGGGAGTATCCCCATCTTAGAATATCCCTGCTGTCAGATAATCTGATACGTCGAATTTGAAGCTCATATTTTATGGCTTCTAATGTCTACTCATCAGCATTCCTGATCAGCCTTTCAGCTTGCTTCCACTGACTGTATCCCTGTGATGTACTAAGTGTCCATTATTATTGAACAATTTCCATTTGTTGCATATCCCAGTTCGGACTAGGAGGTGGTCTGTAGATACTGGTGAGTTTTGAGAGTTGATGCCAGGAGTTAGTCTAGAATCGAGCGGTGATTCCATCCCTTATTTCCTAGAAGTTGTGTTGTTGGATCAACAGATAGTGTTGTTTAGCAGCGTTCCAGATGAGTGAGCCCTTATCCGTTGGAGTGAATCTAATGATTTCTTCCGGTGGTCTTTGGTTGGCATACTTTGCAGTCTAGATAATATCCCATGGCTTGTTGGGAGCAGTGAGCCATTGCCACCATATTTTAGCACTCATTATAGCATTGCTATGATTAGGATCTCGTAACCCGATTCCCCCTTGTTCCTTTGGCTTGCAGACTGTTGACCATTTTACCAGAGCCCATTTACGGATTGTACCAGTAGAACCCCAGAGAAATTTTCATTGTAGAGCTTTAATTTTTTTGAGGACCCATTTTGGCGCTGCCAGGATTGAAAAGAGATAAAGAGGCATTACCTGTAGCACTGCTTTGATTAGGACCAATCTGCTCGCTATATTCAGAGTTCTATGAGTCCATAATGAGAGACGAGCTTCAAGTTTTTCAAGGAGCCCTTGCTAGGAAACATGCTTGATAGCCGAGTCAATTAAGGGAGCGCCCATATAATTGGAAGGTAGAGAGGCTATGGAGAAGCCAAGAATGTGGACAATAGCATGTTGAGTCATTGGAGGGGTATGAAAGAAGAAGATCTGGGACTTAACAGTGTTAATGCTCACCCCAGAGGCTTCCGAGAAGTCATCAAGAAGGGATTTGAATTTGGAGGCTTCTTGTACTGAAGGGTATCCAAACAGCATGTTATCATCAACAAATTGTTGGTGGGTAAGGGCCGGGGAATTGTGGATAGAGAGGCCTCGGAGCTACTGGGAACGAAGGGCAAGTTTGAGATGGCGACCAAGACCTTCCGCCATTAAAACAAAGAGGAAGGGTGACAGGGGATCCCCTTGTCTAATACCGCGAGAGGGGTTGAAAGGTCGAGAGGGAATTCCATTAATAAGGATAGAGAAGAAAGTGGAGGAAATCAGACTCGAGAACCAGCGAACCCAAGTTGGGGAAAAACCAAAAGCAGATAAAATTTTTTGAATATAGGTCCAGCTTAACTTATTAAATGCTTTAGAAAGATAAATCTTGAGAATCATACCTTCCTGTTTGGTGTGCTTGAGGGAGTGTATGATCTCGTGAGTGAGGATTATGCCATCCAGAATTGTCCTTCCTTCCACATATCCTGATTGTTCTGGAGAGATGAGCAAGGGTAGAAGCGGCTTCAATCTGTTAGCAATGACTTTGGAAATGACTTTATATATGACATTGCATAACAAAATTTTATTTTACATTACATAGTAATTAAATAAAAATAAACAAAATAAAATAAAAGCAATTAAACAAAATTAATAAATTAAAAAATTAAAGTTTTTATAACGTTGTTTTAATACTTAAATTTAAATTTTAAAAAAAAAAAAAAAAAAATATATATATATATATATATATATATATATATATTTAAATTTTAAAAACATACGTAATATATTCAATTTAAAAAAAAAAATTAAAAGAAAAAACGCTTTACATATTACATATTACATAAACAAAATAAACAAAAATTAAAATTTTCAAAACGTTGTTTTAATAATTAAATTTAATAATAAAAATAAAAAAATTACATTATAATTAAACAAAAAAAAATATAAAAATATGTTTCGCTGCCCGCGGGGTGCCGGAGGCCGGCCGGGCGGTGCCACGGGGGGCTGCCCAGTCGGCCTCAGGCCCCCGGCTGGGCCGAGGCCAATTCCCAGAATTGGCCTCTGCCCAGTCGGGGGCCTGAGGCCGGCTGGGCAGCCCCCCATGGCGCCGCCCGGCTGGCCTCAGGCCCCCGACTGGGCAGAGGCCAATTCTGGGGCCTCCGGCACCCCACGGGCGACCAAAACAATTTTTATTTTTATTTTTTTTAATAAAAAACATAGAATGCATGCTCATTTAAATTTTTTTTTTTTTGTTTTAAAAATTAATTATTATAATATTTTTAAAAATTATTTAATAAAACAAAACAAAAATTATTTCATTAAAAAAAATTGTTTTAATATACAATACAATAAATATAAAAAATTAAAAATAAAAATAAATTTTTAATATATAACAATTCAATAAATATATAAAAATAATAATAATAATAATTTTTAATATATAACAATTCAATTGTTGGTTTTTTTTAAAAACATTATTTAATTAAAAAAAAAAAAAACAATTGTTTTAATATAAGAATACAATAAATATATATAAAAAAAAACAATTCTTTATATAACAATACAAATTTTTTTTTTAAACATTATTTAATTAAAAAAAAAACAATTGTTTTAATATAACAATACAATAAATATATAAAAAAAAACAATTCTTTATATAACAATACAATTGTTTTTTTTTAAACATTATTTAATTAAAAAAAACAATTGTTTTGATATAACAGTACAACAAATATAAACAAAAAAAAAACGATTTTTCATATAACAATACAATTGTCTATAAATTTATATTAAATTTGAGAGATGTGAACTCTGCAACAAACAATGGCTTTCTAGGGTTCTGACATCTTCTACAACGACATTTCCCTAAGTGTAGACTGTCAAGCCGTAGACACCTCATGCACCCGGCTCAGTGATCCTTCTGCACACTGTTCATGTGCTATGACTATTCCTTTGGGGGAGGACAATATGCCTCCCCCTACAAACGACAGTGAGAACCAAACTCAAGTGCCGAATAAGAACGATGTAGCTCAGACTCCCTATGTCATGACAAAGCATAAGTAGGAGGCTGAAGCAATGCAGCAAAACCACACGCAAGCATCCACGGAAACCACGAAGATGCCAAAAGTGACTTCGGCTACTTGCAAACCCATAGCAGCTGAAAGACCCAAGATTGACCTGCCCAGCCACCGTATTAATGCCCAGATACAGTTTATGAGAGATCATGCACTTATCAGAAATTTTATTAGCTTGTGGCCAACGGAGAAAGCCCTGCATGGTTGGATTGTTTTGAAGTGGAAACCCAAGGGTCATGTTACCTTGCAGTTAGGGCCCAAAGGTTTCTTCAATGCCATCTTTCGCTGTAGAAAATATCATGCCCATGGTCATCTCTTCATAGATTTCTTTCTAAATATTATTCCCAAGAAAAATGAAGCCACGGAAAAGTCTGATGCTGAAGGGTTTACAAAAGTCACAAACCGCAAAAAACACAACAAGAAGCCTCCATCTGCTCCCAAAAACCCCAACCCCAACGCCAACACACCCTCCACTAGAAATAGCTTTGACATCCTTGCTAAACAGATCCAACCTGACTCTTCTTCTAAGCCCTCCTCTTCTGTCATAGCCTTTGATCCCTCTGGCTCTCAAACAAGTCAAAAAGCATCACAGGATTTGGCAACCATGGATTCCAAGCTCAATACAGAAAAATAACTAGTCATATGGCAACCGAATGGTATGGATATAGACAGCTTCCTTCTAAATCCTCTTCACTCCAACGCAGAAAACCTAGAGAGTGGCCAACCAATCCATATGGAAGAAGAACTAGAGAGCTTTGATCTGGGTGATTTAGACATATTAGGTATTGAACAAGCCTGCAAAAGGAAAGAATATGACAAAATAACGCCTTGACAGATTGACAGTCTAGAAGTAGTCCTCTTTCGAGCTCAGCGACAAAGGAAACCCGGCATTCAACTAGGGAGTCAATGGGATGGGAAAAAAATAATGAAAGACTCAAAGAAATGAGGAAGAAAACCAGATCTGCAAAGAACCATCATCATCGGGGAAATGCTGGTGGAGTCAGGAAGATATCCCAAGCTTACCAAGTTCTACAAGACGATAGCCAATAGTTCCTCATGAAGCTCACGTTATGGAATGTAAAAGGGTTGAACAACCCTGGGAAATACAGAATGATTAAAAACATGATACAACAAGAAAGACCTCAAATATTTTTTCTACAAGAACCAAAATGTAATATCAATTTTCTTTGTACTATTCTAACCAAAGCATGGTTGGGATGTCATTCGATTGTGGTCGATGCCTCTGGATCTTCGAGAGGTTTAGCCATTGCGTGGGATACACAACTTATCTCTCTCACTAATATTCATGCTTCGCATAATGTCATCCAAGCCTGTTTCCACCTTATAGGCACCAATATTCATGGTCATATTTCAAATGTTTATTTTTCTCAAGACTCAACGCGCAAGATGGTGTTGCTGGATACAATGGAAGCTCTAAATTCCAACAGAACCCACCCTTTATGGATAATATGGGGGATTTTAATATTATCACCAAGCTTGAAGAAAAAACTGGAGGCGGAACTAGATTGGAGACTGAAAGCACTCATTTGAAGGATTTTATCCAAAGAAACTGGCTCATTGATCTCCCATTCACTAATGGCATTCATACATGGAATAACAAAAGAACTGGAACTCAAAAAATTGCATCCAAACTTGATCTCTTTTTAATCTCAGATAATGCCATCCATTTAGGAGGAGACCTTCTCGCTTCCATTCTGCCCATATCAGGATTAGCCCATTGGCTCATTTCTCTTCAGTGGCAGCGACCAGGCAATGTGTTGAAGTGACCCTTCAGATTTGAAGCGTTTTGGCTCACTCACCCAGACTTCAAAACTATGGTCAACACAAATTGGAAAAACTGTGTTCCGTCGACAAGATCCAAAATGTACCAATTTCAGCAGTAGCTCTGACATCTCAAATTACAAATAAAAAACTAGAACCACTCTACATTTGGAAATATTTTTCAAGAGATTTTTTTTTTATAATACAACATGGCTGAGCTCCAATGGAAAATTATCACTGAAGGAAGAACTGATTCCCTAGTTGCTCAGGAATAGAGTCTTCATGATCAGTTGGACGAGAGAAGAAAACAAGAAGAAATACTTTGGAAGCAGAAATCTAGAATCAGATGGCTAAAAGAAGGAGAAAGAAATACCAAGTTCTTTCATCATTCAACTATACAACGAAGAATGCATAACCGAATCACCCATATAAAGAATCAACTGGGAGAACGACTGGAAGACCATGACGACATAGAAAAAGAGCTTCTTGATCACTTTAAAAATGTTCATCAAGTGCCTCCAATCTGCAGACAACCAGCCATCAATAAAATCCTATAGCATATTCCCAAAATTATAATAGAGGATCACAATCAAATTCTTCTAAGACGGGTCACTCTTCAGGAGGTGGAAACATCAATGTCTCAATTCAAATATGGTCAATCCCCTGGACCAGATGGCTTTACTGCGAACTTCTTTCATCATTTCTAGGACCTCATCAAAATGGATGTCTGGAAACTGGTAGAAGAATCAAGATCAATGCACTGGCTGCTCCCATCTCTAAATGCTACTTTCATCACTCTTATCCCTAAAGAATATCATTCTAACACACCGGCTAAATTTCGTCCCATTTCTTTATGCAATGTCATTTATAAGGTGATATCGAAGGTTATTGCCAACAGACTCAAGCCTCTTCTTCCTCTGCCGATCTCGCCTGAAAAAACTGGATATGTGGAAGGACGTCAAATCCTTGATGGCATCATCCTAATGCATGAAATCATCCATTCCCTGAAACACAACAAAAAGGCGGGTATGCTCTTAAAAATTGACCTTCCAAAAGCTTTTGATAAGTTAAGCTAGAATTACATTCAACAGATGTTGGCAGCTTTTGGTTTTAATCAAACTTGGGTGAGATGGGTTATGAATCTGATTTCCTCCACCTTCTTCTCCATTATGGTTAATGGTATTCCCTCTCATCCTTTTTCACCTTCTAGAGGCATATGTCAAGGAGATCCCCTATCTCCATTCCTTTTTGTTCTCATGGCCGAAGGACTTGGTCGCCTCATTAAAAATGCTCTACTTACCCAGAAACTAAGAGGCATTTCCATCCATGGTTCCCTTGCCACCACCCATCAACAATTTGTGGATGACTGATGCAGGAGCATTAGGCAAAGAGAAATACTTTGTATTTTATTGAAACTTAGGGGTTCTAAGATTTTAGAAGAGCTAGATTTTTATGAATGATTTGAGTGGGTTTTATGTATTTTTAATTAAATATTGTAAATAATTCTCAAATGTTTGAGAATATGAGAAAATTTGGTCAGTTGAGGATGTAAAGGGATGAGAGATTTTTCTAAATATTAATTTAGAAATTATTTTCATTAATTATGGGTGAGAGAGGGTCCTTAGGGATTCAAGAGTGATTTTAGGATTTTGTTGAGTTATTATACGGATGTGAACCTAAATTGGTTCAATTAAATTTGTATAAATTAATATGCCTCAAAAGGAAAAAGAGACCAGGAGAGAATAGATAGTGAGAGTTGGACAGCAAACTTGCAAGCCTACGAGCTTTTGTAAAAGGGCCATTGATTTTAAAATCTGGCCATGCAGAGGATTTTTGTAATTGATTTCATTTGGTTTTATTAATGAAGAATTTGTTTTGAAAATTCTGTGTGAAATCTATATCTATTCTTGGTCGAATTTGGTAGGAAGAAGATTGAGTTCTTCACTTATTCATTTGATAAAATTTGTAATAGGAGAAGTTCTGCATATGAGAGAAGGGATCGATGTTGGTTGATTTGTAGATGTAGAGAAAGCGCACAATTTGAAACGAAATTCATATAGCGGTTGCCGAGAATTTGATTGGCAATTCAAAGCACTCAATCGTGAATTTGAAGGCTTAACACTCAATTGAAGAGAGAGATCTATTACACAAGAAAGAGTTTTGAAAACTAAGTTCCAATCCTGGAACGAGTAGTTAATTCAGGAAGTAAGAGTGTAATTCGTATTAAAGGTTTATTATAAACACCTTTTAGGCATAAATCAATGCAGAAATCTACGAAGAAATCATATGTTAAAGTGCAGCATTAACTTGTATAAAATATGAAGTCGATCTCAGGGATAGAGGCGAAGAAATGGAGCTGTATGGACTTACGAAGGCACAGAGGAATTATGGTTAAATTGTTTGACAGTACGATGATGCTATACAACATTGATGAATAACCAAATTTGAAGCGGATCCGATGTTGAACCAATCGTGATTCGATGGAAGTCGACTGATGAAATGTACGCAGAGGTTGAAGCATAAATTAACTCAAGACTGGAGGGAGTGGTATTGAAAATGTGTGGTTGAACTCGAACTGAGGAGTTAAACACAGAGCAGAGCGGAGGATACAAGCCATTGATGAAATTAACGGGCTTGATGAGTTGGAATATCGTGGTTCCAGCATTTTATATGTTGACAACGGTGACTGTGGAATTTCGGAAGGAGGAGCGAGTTTACAGAGGTTAAGTTTTAATGTTAGTGATGGAAAATGATGCAGAAGTACTGAGAGTTAAATCAGATCACTAAAGTTCGATTTCCAAAGAACGTCCATTGTTGGATGGAAGGTAAGTCAGTTGCATGGGAAAATTTTCATTTTAATTAGAACCTAACTTTTATATGGATTGCCATGGCCGGAAGTTGATGTGTTGATGCGTTGATCGAGCTTGGTAAGCTGGATGGTGAAAGGCACACATATATATTTGCAACCCTGAGTTCGAACAGTGGTATTGATTTTCCAGTTTGAACTTTTAAAACATGGGTAGATGTTGTGGTATTGGTTTAATTTTCTCAATTTAAGAATTCATGTATGGGTGGAGTTAAAATATGCGATGGCATTGAATTAAGGTGGAAGGCTGAGGTAATTGGATGCATAATATCCACATGCTTGGGATGCATAATATCCACGTGCTTGGGATTTGGGGAATTGGGTTTATAAAGTTGGAGATTTAAACCCAATGGATTTTAATTAAAGTCTTTTATAAGACTTTATGCAAAGGCTTATACTTGTGAAACAAACCTTGGTGTGAGAGTTGTTGGTTTTCAAAATGTAAAGAGAACCTTGAAGTTTGTTATATCACCATTATAATGGTTTCATAACCATAAAGTGATAATCTTCTTTGAAGATTAATTTTTAAGCTTCCGCATGTATGATTGTAAATTGTCCAAACTTGGAGTTTTTATTTGGGAAATTTATTTGGATGCATTTTTATATGCATAATATTGCAAAGATTTTGGGTTTTGCAGGGTTGCCCTGCATCAATTGGTATCAGAGCAGGAAGGCTCTGTTGAAATTGAAGATATTTGTTTTTCTGAATGAGTGCAGGAAGGTTCTGTTGAGAACTGAAGTGTGGTTTATTTGAGTGTGTTCTAAATCTGATATGCAAAGGTACACAATTGTATTGAACAGGATTGCAGAAATGAATGGAGGACAAGATCATGCAAGATCTTAAAGGTGAGATAATTTTCTGATTTGAAATTTGTGATTAAGGTTTATGGTTGTAGACAAGATGATGGCAGTGAACCTGACATCCAACTAAAGGTTGGATAAGGAGGACAGCTAAAGTGTTCTCAAAAGAGAAGGTGACTTAAAGAGATAGCCTAGAGAGAGCAGAGGAGAGTGCTCAAGAGGTTCCAGAGGTATTGAACCAGTACTTACCAAAAATACCGGATCCAGTGAAGTGGATTAGTGAGGTAAGTGGCAGCAGGAGAGCTTGATGTTGTAGAGGCTAGTGCAACTCATGGTGAGTGAGAAACTCATGGAGAATATGATCATGGAGGATCAGAGAAGAGGTTCAGAGGAATGCCACAGAGGTGAGATGACTGATAAAGTCAGAGAAAGAGAGATTGCAGTAATGAAGGTACAATTGCAGGTACTACAGGAGTGGCTGCAAGAGCAGGAAAATCAGAAAGGAGGATGGATCTTTCCACTGAAGGGAAAGAGAGTGATTTGGCAACCATTGCATATGAAGTTGAGGCAAAGTGTGATTTCCTTATTGAAGGAGGAACTTATAGTTCTTGAGCCAGAGATGGAATTTGAAGATTCTACACACAGATCTGTTCAAAGGGAAGTGCTAGAGAAAGCAGTCAAGACTGGAAAGTCTTGCGGTTTTAAAACTAATAATTTGTGTATGTTTGTAGGTAAAGTACAGGGAGATGAGCAAGCTTTAAAGTTTTTTAAAGAGCAGGAGAGGGAATTGAATCTGAATTCTATTCAGATCAATGCTGAGATAGCAAGATCTCAGGAGGACATGAAGACAAAGAAGTCTAATCAGAGTATTAAAGCAGAAGAAGGAAGACCATCTGACGATGAGTCAAAAGCTGGTGAAGGTATAGAAAATTGTGTGAAGTTTCCAAGTTCCACTCCTAATGAAATTGTTGAATTGTATATGAAATTAGATCTTCAGAGAAGAGAATTGGAGAGGCAGAGAACTTACACACAGGATAATTTGCTGAAGAAGCAAGGTAAGGAAGTTTTCATGAATGACAGTCATGGAGCAGAGGATGGAAAGAAGGAGAGACTAGCTGACAGTCTCATGGTGGATGAAAATCAGCACACTGATGTGCTGACAAAGGAGTTGGAAAGGAACTCAGAGCAACATACTAAAGTGTTGCCAGAGAAAGCTGAAGAGAAAGCAAGTGGAGATTTTCTAAGTCCTGAAAAAGACTTGGAGCTACAGAGAGAAAACTTGGTGACTGAATTAACAAGTGAGACCATTGGGTCTTGTGATTTTGAAGCTGACAATTTGATTGTGTTTACAGGTGATACAGAGGACAGTACATCACTTGGAATTTTCTTGGAAGAAAAATAATTGTTGCAGAAAGAAGGTGAGACAGTCATGTCTCATATGCAGAAACTTGTTACTATTGGTGACAAGGAAGAATTGGTTTGTCTGTATAGCCAAGAGAAGACTGTGGGGCAAAATTTTGGAACTGCTACAGTGTTAGAGGATGAGGCTACAGTGTTTGAAGAACTTGATTTGATTTCCAGAATCAATCAAGATGATGATGGAAAATTACTAAAGATTGTCAGAGGGGAAGATGAAGGTTATGCTGGAACTAATTTGCAGCATGTTGATGAAATGCTTGAGAAGAAATGGATGAAATGTTTGCTAGAGACATTTGAACCAGAGAATGAAGTTGCAGGTGATGAGCAAAAGAATGTTGCAGAGGGACAGGAAGTTTGCGAGGTAGCAACATGTGGGGTGACATCTGCAGGAGTAAAACCTGAGGCAACTAAGGCAACATTGACAGCAGCAACATCAATGTTGGCAACAAGAAGAGCAGTCACAGCCAAAGCAGCTACAACAGCTGAAACAACAGAATTTGGAGGAAACAGCAATAGGCAAAGAAATTTCCAGACAGAGGAAAGGCTAGACATAGAGATTGAAAGCATCAGAAGACTGATGATGAAGGTGTCTCAGAAGTAGCAGAAAGCAGCAAGAAAGAAGAGGAATTTCAGCAAGGGAAAGACAAAATCAGAGTATGAAAGCATAGTTGGAGGCAGGATGCAGAACAAGATATGGAAACCTGGAGAAAAGCAGCAAGAAACAGCAGATGATGACTTGCAGAACAAAGTGTGGGATCGAGGAAAACAAGAACAAAGACTTAAAACGCATGATCAGGAGATCATGATCATTTTCAACCTTGGGAGTCTGATGCAGGAGCATTAGGCAAAGAGAAATACTTTGTATTTTATTGAAACTTAGGGGTTTTAAGATTTTAGAAGAGCTAGATTTTTATGAATGATTTGAGTGGGTTTTATGTATTTTTAATTAAATATTGTACATAATTCTCAAATGTTTGAGAATATGAGAGAATTTGGTTAGTTGAGGATGTAAAGGGATGAGAGATTTTTCTAAATATTAATTTAGAAATTAGTTTCATTAATTATGGGTGAGAGAGGATCCTTAGGGATTCAAGAGTGATTTTAGGATTTTGTTGAGTTATTATAGGGATGTGAACCTAAATTGGCTCAATTAAATTTGTATAAATTAATATGCCTCAAAGGCAAAAGAGACCAGGAGAGAATAGATAGTGAGGGTTGGACAGCAAATTTGCAAGCCTACGGGCTTTTGTAAAAGGGCCATTGATTTGAAAATCTGGCCATGCAGAGGATTTTTGTAATTGATTTCATTTGGTTTTATTAATGAAGAATTTGTTTTAAAAATTCTGTGTGAAATCTATATCTATTCTTGGTCGAATTTGGTAGGAAGAAGATTGAGTTCTTCACTTATTCATTTGATAAACTTTGTAATAGGAGAAGTTCTGCATATGAGAGAAGGGATCAATGTTGGTTAATGTCGACTTTCTGTTTTGAAGATTTGCAGATGTAGAGAAAGCACACAATTTGAAAAGAAATGCATATAGCGGTTGCCGAGAATTTGATTGGCAATTCAAAGCACTCAATCGTGAATTTGGAGGCTTAACGCTCAATTGAAGAGAGAGATCGATTACACAAGAAAGAGGTTTAAAAACTGAGTTCCAATCCTGGAACGAGTAGTTAATTCAGGAAGTAAGAGTGTAATTAATATTAAATGTTTATTATAAACACCTTTTAGGCATAAATCAATGCAGAAATCTACGAAGAAATCATATGTTAAAGTGCAGCATTAACTTGTAGAAAAGATGAAGTCGATCTCAGGGATAGAGGCGAAGAAATGGAGTTGTATGGACTTACGAAGGTGCAGAGGAATTATGGTTAAATTGTTTGACAGTGTGATGATGCTATACAGCATTGATGAATAACCAAATTTGAAGCAAATCTGATGTTGAACCAATCGTGATTTGATGGAAGTCGACTGATGAAATGTACGCAGAGGTTGAAGCAGAAATTAACTCAAGACCGAAGGGAGCATTATTGCAAATGCGTGGTTGAACTCGAACTGAGTAGTTAAACGCAGAGCAGAGTGGAGGATACAAGCCATTGATGAAATTGACGGGCTTGATAAGTTGGAATATCGTGGTTCCAGCGTTTTATATGTTGACAATGGTGACTGTGGAATTTCGGAAGGAGGAGTGAGTTTACAAAGGTTAAGTTTTAATGGTAGCGCTAGAAAACGATGCAGAAGTACTGAGAGTTAAATCAGATCACTAAAGTTCGATTGCCAAAGAACGTCCATCGTTGGATGGAAGGTAAGTCAGTTGCGTGGGAAAAATGTCATTTTAATTAGAACCTGACTTTTATATGGATTTCCATGGTCGGAAGTTGATGTGTTGATGCATTGATCGAGCTTGGTAAGCTGGATGGTGAAAGGCACACATATATATTTGCAACCCTGAGTTCGAACAGTGGTATTGATTTTCCAGTTTGAACTTTTAAAACATGGGTAGATGTTGTGGCATTGGTTTAATTTTCTCAATTTAAGAATTCATGTATGGGTGGAGTTCAAATATGCGATGGCATTGAATTAAGGTGGAAGGTTGAGGTAATTGGATGCATAATATCCACATGCTTGGGATGCATAATATCCATGTGCTTGGGATTTGGGGAATTGGGTTTATAAAGTTGGAGATTTAAACCCAATGGATTTTAATTAAAGTTTGTTATAAGACTTTATGCAAAGGCTTATACTTGTGAAACAAACCTTGGTGTGAGAGTTGTTGGTTTTCAAAATCTAAAGAGAACCTTGAAGTTTGTTATATCACCATTAGAATGGTTTCATAACCATAAAGTGATAATCTTCTTTGAAGATTAATTTTTAAGCTTCCGCATGTATGATTGTAAATTGTCCAGACTTGGAGTTTTTATTTGGGCAATTTATTTGGATGCATTTTTATATGCATAGTATTGCAAAGATTCTAGGTTTTGCAGGGTTTCCCTGCATCAATGACAATATGCTATTTGGGCACCCTTCTGTTCAAGAGGCCCGTTCGTTCAAATCCCTACTAGATATTTTCTTGGAAGCCTCAGGCACTTCCATAAACGCTGCTAAATCTCAAATTTTATTTTTTAACACCCTAGCCCCCACTCAAGTGAATATTGCTAACATTTTGGGTTTTTCTATAGCGTCTCTCCCTGCCAAATATCTAGGTGCCCCTTTAATTGATTCCTCCATCAAACATGGTTCATGGAAAATGCTTCTAGAAAAATTGGATGCCCGCCTATCTTACTAGACCTATAGAGCCCTCAACATGGCAAGCAAACTAATACTTATCAAATCCGTCCTTCAATAAATGCCACTTTACCTATTCTCGGTTCTGGCAATGCCGAAATGGGTGCTCAAATAGATCAAAACTTTGCAGCGAAATTTTCTTTGGGGATCCTCAGGGCAGAATCGCAAATGAGCACTAGTTAAATGGACAACTGTGTGTACCCCAAAGGAGGCAAGAGGTCTTGGCCTACGAGATCCAGCTCACAACAATGCAGTAATGGGAGCAAGGATATGGTGGAAATGGATTTCTGCTCCACATACACCATGTGCCAAACTTTGGACAACTAAATATGCTAACAATCTAATGATAGAAGACCTTATAAGAATTTCACTAGAAGCAACGGGTTCACTAATCTAGAATGCGACCAAAAAGCATAGTGATTTGATACAACAGCATAGTTTTTGGGAAATACGAAATGGGGGAATGACTAGATTCTGGGTCGACTCATGCCAACAGAGACCCAAACTATTCGATATTCTCAAATCTAAAATTATGGAAGATCTACTTATTAATTTGGAAGAAAAGGTTAAACAGCAATGGACCCCTTCAATCAATCATGGATAGAGGCAATGGAAGCAAACTGCACAAATCACTCACCAAGAGCAGGAGGACACACACGGAGCCCTTAACACAGAACTCAATCACAGGAAGATCAGATACTCAGAGGAACAGAATACTCTCAGATGGGGATACACTACAAAAGGAATGTTCACCACCAAAGAGGTTTATACATTGATGAACACATCTCTAACCCCACCAAACTCAATTTGGAATCACTTATGGTATCCAGGAATATGGCCTAAAGTCTCTAATTTTTTATGGCTCCTCTGCCACAAAAGAATCCTCACTTGGGACAATCTAATCAAAAGGGGCTTCATTGGGCCATCTCGTCATCCCAATTGTAATCAAAATGATGAAACCATTCAGCATATCATGGATTCATGCACATTAACAAACAAACTATGGGAAAAACTCAGCTTCCAATGCAAAAGACAAGGTAGAATCTCAGGGGAAATAATCAACACCATTCGCATCTGGCCACTGACCCCATACAACAACACTTTGCTCAATATTCTTTGGCACTTTCTTCCGGGACTTCTCTTATGGGCAGTTTGGAAGGAACGAAACAAGAGAATTTTTAAGAACCAAAGCATAGCTTTGGAAATTATATGGACCAATTTTTGTAACAATCTCCACGAATCTATATCTCTCCATATATGGTAGGAAGAAGATCTCCCCTCTCAGCCCTTGGAATATTCCATATGGGAGAATTTGCAACTCCGGATCACCCATACTCCAACTAGTAAAAAACTACAAAAAAACCCCAGACATCCCAAAACAATGGTCTCCCCCCTCCATGGGACTGATCAAAATGAATTTTGATGGAGCTTCAAAGAGTAATCCGGGAGAAGCAGGATATGGAGGTATCTTTAGGGATTCCAATGGCACTCCATTACTAATCTTCTATGGCTCAATTGGCTGGGATAACAACAACTCCACTGAATTGGCAAGTTTGTGGCAAGGGCTTTATTTAGCTCAACAATACAACTACTTTCCCATTTTCATTGAAGGAGATTCAAAAATACTCATCAATATGACCAATCAAATTCTTTGGGGAACTCCGGCTTCTAAAGTAGCAACCAGTTGGAGACTTGCAGCCCGTTTACAATTGATTGAAAGCTAGTTAAAGATCCGCATAGCCATCTCCTTCATTCATATCAAAAGAGATGGCAAAAAAGTCGCAGATTTATTGGAAAATATAGGGGTGGATAGTGAGCACACTCTCAACCATGGATCCCTCAATATTCTCCATGATAATGCTCTCAAATGGGAATGCATCAATCTGGTGCACAAAGACACAGTATTCCCGGATGAGGGTGCACATTAACGAGGTTTGGAAGGACGGTTCTTGGTGGCGACCGGAGCATGGCACGTGGACTGGCCATATGGCCACCCACGAGCTCATACGTATGAACATAAATTCTGCCAGCTACGAATGCATTCGTTCATTAACTCTGCACTCCCGTCGATGCTCACTCCATTGTTACAACATGAACCCGCCGAACAAGTCTTCTTCTCCGTTTCAATCTGGATTTTTGCAACCCAATTTCTCCTCTCCTATTTTGTAGGGCTGCAAATGCCCCCCTGGTAGCTCGGAGCCAAGCTCTCGAACACATACCAAGAGGCGTTGCACCATTCTTGGTTGTATTGAGATTACTCCTGGAGCACACTTTTCTCAGAGTCTGCACTGTCGCATGCATTTGACCTCGGCTTTGGCCTCCTGAGTCTATCTCCCCACCTAAGCCTGAGCATCACTATTCTCGTTCTCACTCCAGTGCTACTATGCCTCTCTTAAGGCATCAAATGCGTTGTTGTCGCAGCAGCAGCCGTGGTAGATCCATTTGCACACCACCTTCTTCAAAATCTGACACTTCCTCCTCTTCTCAGGGGTATGCCCATGGTCGCTACCCTGCAACTCAAAGTGGGCGAGGCAGAGACCGGTCTGCTGGTCAGACGCATTCATAATTTAGCTCTCTGTTTCCTCATACCGCTTCTCCATCACAACCAGCCTCCACTCCTATTGCCACAGTCGCTTCCACTCCTCCCTCGCAGGTTGTCCTCTGCCAAACCACTCACTCCGTGGAGTTTCATTATGCCTCCATAATGGATAGACCTCACATCACCACCTTCATTACAGTCTCTTTCCCAGAGGAAGTTGTCCGCTCCGATATCCTCGATGCCCCTAATCTATAAAATCTTCGCGCTTCTATTGGCACTGAGAAAGGGGCTCCTAGTCACAAAGGTGGTCACAAGGATGACATCACTAGAAAATGGCCTGGGGATGATCATGAAGATGTCAACGCTAACGACACCATCTGCATTAACGTTCCCACCTGTGCAAAAGATGGTGCAGAAGCTGGAAGCAGTGAATATTACAGGTGCTTAATCGTGGAGGAACCACCCTCTCCTGCAAATGACAAGTAAACACTTTGGTTTTTGCTAGTCTATGGTCTTGGGTCCTAATTCATTTGGATCCCTTTTTGTTTTTTTTTGAATAGTAATGTTTTTTTTTAAATGAACAAGGATATATGTCTTTTAACTATATTGCTAGTTTTCCCTGCGTGGGTGGCAAAAAAACCTCTTTCAGGGACTGGTTTCCCAAATATGGGCAGTCCAGTTTCATGTTTTTTGTTCACTCGTGCCCGGTACTTGGGCCTGCACTGCTGAGGCCTATGCCTCTATGTATTTTTATGTTACATAAATAGAAATAGACTTACTTAGAAAAAAAAAAAAAATTATTTATTTTTAAGAACATTGCTTTTAATTAAAAAACAATTGTTTACATAACAATATAATAAATTAAAAAAAAAAAACTATATAACAATACAATTTAAAAAATTAAAAAATATAATATATAACAAAACAATAAAAAAATAAAAATAAAAATTAAGATTTAAAATTAAAAACAATAAAAATAAGATTTAAAAATAAAAAAATAAAAATAGAATATAAAATCAAAAAATTCTAAAAAAAAAAAAAAACAATTTAAATAATGAAACCACTAATATATTTATGATAAAAAAAAAGGCAAATAAAAATATAATAATATAACTATTTATTTTTATGTGCGTGGTCGTTTTATGGATTTTTCTGTCTAGATGAACCTATAAGCCGTAAAAAAAGAAAAAATTTCTAAATTTTTGTCCTTAAAACCCTAAAAAATTTAGTTTTTTGCATTTTCTTCAGTAAAAAATTATTAAAAAATTATAGTTTTCGAACCTAAAAACCTTAAAAAAGTAGTTTTTGAACACACAAACTATAGAAAAACAAATTTTCCCCAAAATTGTCTTTAAATGGATAGAATAGAAGGAAAACTAACCTTTGAAATGCAAAAAACTGATGTCACCAATGCTAACACAATGCCTCCACAAAATTACCAATAGCAACACAACGCCTCCAATGCCAATGCAATGCCTCCACGAAGTTACCAATGCCAACGCAACACCTCCAGAATATTGCTCTAACAAATACCAGAAAACTTGATGTGATGTGATGAATAGAAACAATCATTCTTATTATATAGCGAATATTGTCTGATTGGTTTACTGTTTAACGAATGTGGGATTAAAATTTAAAATTTAAAATATTTACATTTAGTTTATTATAGTTCATACTATAGTTAAAATACTTAATATTTGCATGTAGTTATCATAGTTAATATTTTATTTAATATTTACATGTACTCAATGTTTAAAATCATGGGATTAAATTTTAAAATCTAAAATATTTACATGTAGTTAATTATAGTTAATATTATAGTTTAAATAGTTAATATTTACATGTTATTTTTGTAAATATTTACATGTAGTCAATCTTAAACCATTCAAATAAGAAAATTATTTTAGTTTCGAAGGCATGCATGAAAGGAATATTTTGTGGATATTTTGAATAGAAAGTATGGTGAAATATTTGAAGACCAACAATTTATTAAGAAATTTTGAAATATATTTTAGATGAATATAATGTAGGTTTAAAATTTAAAATTTAAAATATTTACATGTACTCATTATAGTTAAAATAATTAATATTTACATGTAGATATTATAGTAATATTATAGTTAATACTTACATCTAGTCAATGTTAAATCATTGAAATAAAAACATTATTTTAGTTTGGAAGGCATGCATGATAGAAATATTTTGTGGATATTTTGAATATAAATATTAGTAAAATATTTCAACACAAACAGTTTATTAAAAAATATTTAAATACATTTTTTGACTAATATTTTGTACGAAATATTTGAAATGAAAATTTTGGAGAGAAAGTTTTTCGTGAAATTTTTTGGGGGGGCAATTTGGAGGGAAAGTTTTTCGCGGATTTTTTTTGGGAGGGGAATTTGGAGGGAAAATTTCAGTATTAAAGCTATATATTGTAAGTGGGAGAGGAATTTGTATCATTCAACCTATTCTTGTTGAAAGCCATGGTTTCTTCTGATAGCGAAGTTTTTCTTTGTACAACATCAACATCTTCATCATGCAACAACTCTATTCAGAGTGATGAATATAACAGGAGTTCGTTCACCATGAATAGATAGTCAAAAAATTGACTTGGTCGTAATCCTAAAGATAATGAGAACAAAATTGATGAGGCGCAGCAAAATGACATTTTTGTAAATCGAGAGCCAGTTATACCACTTACTCTTAATCCTAAGGATTATGAAAGAAACAGTGATGAAGGACACGATGAAGAATTTCCAGAGTCAAAAGTTTCACTTCGTCCTAATCCCAAGGATTATGAGGACACCATTGATGAAGAGGGAGATGAAGAATATCCACTTCAGCTTAATCCTAAGGATTATGTGAGAACAACAAATGAAGAGGGGAATGAAGAATTTGTAGAGTCAAAATATCCACTCTGTCCTAATCCTGAGGAGTATGCCAGCACCATTGATGAAAAGGGGGATGTAAAATTTCCAGAGTCAAAATATCAAATTCGTCCTAATCATAAGGATTATGTGAGCACCACTGATGAAGAGGGGAATGATAATGTTTTAGAGTCAAAACATCCACTTCGTCCCAATCCTAAGGATTATGCCAGCACCACTGATGAAGAGGGAAATGAAAAATTTACAGCGTCAAAATATCCACTCCGTTCCAATCCTAAGGATTATGCAAGCACCACTGATGAAGAGGGGGACAAAAAAATTCCAGAGTCAAAATTTCTACTTCGTCTTAATCCTAAGGATTATGTCAGCACCATAGATGAAGAGGGGAATGAAGAATTTGCAGAGTCAAAATATGCACTTCGTCCTAAGCCTAAGAATTATGTCAACACCACTGAGGAAGAGGGGAATGAAGAATTTGCAGTGTCAATATATCTACTTTGTCCTAATCCTAAGGATTATGCCAGCACCACTGATGAAGACGGGGATGAATTTCCAAAGCTAAAATTTTCACTTCATCCTAATCATAACGATTATAATTTAACCACTGATGAAGGGGGGGATGAAGAATTTCCAATAAATATAGATTCAAGGCATTCACTTATTCCTAATCTTAAGGATTATGAGAGCTTCAGTGAGGAAGGGGAGGGGCAGGATGAAGAAATTCTAGTGAATACAAATTCAAAGCTTCCACTTATGCCTAATCCCAAGGATTATGAGAGCACCACTGAGGAAGGGGAGGATGAAGAGTTTCTTGAAAATGATAATTTTAGAGGCACAGATCTGAATATTGCATTTTCTCTAAGCGATCATTTCAAATACACTCATGGTGATGAAGAATTGAATCCTCCCTGGGAAGAATTTGAAAGCATGGGTCAAGATGGTGAAGAATTTCTTCTGAGTCAGGGTTACAAAAGCGCTGATGATTCTTGTGAAATGTTTTCTTCAAGTGATGATGGTAAAGAAAATTTTTTAGGCGATGATTTTGATGAATTTCTTAACTATGTTGAGGATGATGATAGTGGGGATAATATTCCTCCTAATGGTGATGAAACTGCTTTTACAAATGATGATGGAATGATGAAGCCGTTGCAAGAAAATATTGCAACTAGGAGTAGGAGTAGACCTTTTCATATCAATCCAAAACATTCCAGTTATACAAGGGTGAGGACAAAATATCTCACAAAAAAAAGTTTCGTCATTCATTTGATTTCAAGTGAATGTTGTCGAAGGGATTTCTTGAAACATATGGATTTCAACTTTGTTTTGGAGAAAAGGAAAACATATATGTCAATGAATAAAAGCATGAAAAAATCATATTTAGTGGGTTTCATGCAATCTACACTAGCAAGTTATGATTATCATATTGGGAATGTATTTCTCTGTAGAAAGGCGTTCAAAATGTTGCATTCAATTGGTAATTGTCATTTGTCAAGAATCCAGGAAAGATTGCAAAATGATCCCACATATTATTCATAAGTACATTATAAACGGGAGGTGGGGCCATTTGTAAATACTGCTAAGACATGGATGAAGACTTCTTTTCAAATGATGGAGAGTGTATGCCAAATAAAGACATAATACATATTCTAGATAATTTCTCGAGACGAGAAATATTCATGTTATACAAATATTATGCAGAAGTTGTAGAAGTACTTGGTAATTTTATTGCATATTCTTATTTTACAAGGTTGTGGAAAATTGAATTCAACAATGTTCGTATTCCTAAGAAGACAAGGATGGGGGTTTGCAGCACATGTGCTTCTCTTAAAGCAAAAAGAAATAAATGTCAAGGGGCAGAAAGAGGTATGCGCTCAAAACATTTTTTTTTTTAAATTGGATACTTATCAACTATGAAAATATATTTATTCATATGTTTCTTTTATTTTATGTACAGATTCCATTGTCAAAGAACTTCAAGACCATCGCAATCAGCGAACAAGTGAAAGGCAAAAGTTGTATAAACATTGAAAGAAGTGTTATGATCATCCAAATAAATATCTGGGATTGATAATTGATGGTATGCGTTAGGGTCTCCGTAGTTTGCAATATTGGCAAAAAAAAACGCTGCAGAGCCAACATCAAAACCACTTTGGAATCCTACGATCTAACCCTCCTAGATTCAAAGAGGGATCTCTCTATATAAGTGTTTCAAGAATATTTCTTTAAGGTTTATGATATGATATTAGGCTAGTTATAAAGCACAAGGGTTTTGTTTGTTTTGGTTGGGATGAATATCATTAAAATGAAGGAAGTACTTTTGAGGGGTAAAGGTGTGAGTAGGTTGAAAATGGTTCAGCTGATAGAATAGGTAAGAAACAGTATCAATCCATTGGGCTATGGAGTCACAAAAGGGTTTAATTGGAAAATAGGTTTCAAGAGTGGTCTATGGGGCAAGTCATCTATGTCAAAATATCTCTTTAAGTTGATTTATGGTATGAAACATTAAAGTGTAGTGAAAGAAGCAAACATATAAGAAAAACAAAGAACAGCTTAAGATCAAGTAAGGACTTTTAACCTAGCCTGCTTTCAGCATACTCAAAGGAAAAATTTAAGATGAAAAAAAGAATAGCCTAAGATCAAGTAAGAACTTTGAATGTAGCCTACTTTCAGCATATTCTTAAGGAAAAAATTCAAGGTAAACATAAAAAGTAGCCTAAGATCAAGCAAGGACTTTTAATCTAGCCTGATTTTGGCATACTCTTAAGGGAACTTTTCAAAGCAACTGTTGGAGATAAATTAGAGGACATGGCTAACCATAGGCTTCCCTAGTTCAATCTTTACTTAGCAGACCTTTCAAGAACATTCAAGAACAGAATCTCAAGTTTTACTTAGCAAGACATGGGCTCACCAACATTCCTTGATTGATTACACTCTATTAAAATCATTTCCAAATAGAAAAATAGCAGAAAACATTGAGATACATCTTATCAGTGAGATTTAGGGTACTTGACAGTAAATCCTAATCTATATTTGTTGTTCTTTATCAGAGAAAGTGGAAAATATGGAAAATATGAGAAAAATGAAAATTACAGTAAGAAAAACATCACCATTGACATAAACCAAGATCCCATAAATTAGCTTGTGTATTTGATGTTCAAACTAGTTACAATCTTCAAGTCCAGTGGGTCTTTTATAGCCTCAAACTTCTCATCTTAGCCTATATTTCTTCAATTACAAAACAGAGCTTCAACGGCCTCAGAAAGCTATTTACATTCAACAAGTATGCAACCAACAACAATACTAGGCTCCTCATATGATATTTATAGATGAATTGAGGAGGTGGAGTGAAAATAAGGTTTAATTGTTCAATTAATACAAAGTAAATGCTTCTCGGCCTTTGGGAGGCCAAATGGAGAAGTTTTTAAATGTTTTAACTCTGCTAATTGATTATTACATTAAATTTCATCAACTTCAGTCACTTTTGTTGACTTTGGAGGATTTTGGTAAGCTGGCAATTAATTCTAAGTTGTATTTAGAAAATATCTCTGACTGTGCATTCAATTTGTATTCTTTTGAGGAAATAGGCCTGTAGGTTGCATTTTTGGTCTTTGGAGGAGTAATTACTTTGGTGATTTAGCATTTGAAGCCTTCCTCCTGCTGATCTATCATAATTTATCACTTTTAAACCTTGATTAAGTCCTTGATATTGCTTTTGGGCCTTTGTAATCATCTTCGAAGACCTTAAACCTTTTCTGTTGATTGCATTCACCTTTAAACTGTGTTTTTAATCTTAAAACTGTAGGATTAAACCTTTAATCCTTCAATATTATGTATTAACCCTTTTAACTTTAATTATTTGCTGACTTTCCCTTTAATCCTCTAAATCAATCTTTAAATCATTGGTTAAGTCTTGAATCTCCAGGCTTTTTGACTTTAACCTTTATCTTCAATCTTCACTGTCTTTTCCCTCTGCTGTGGACATGAGGTTTTCATCGAAGCGGGAGGGTTTTATAATATAACCAATGCTTATGAAGAACTGGTCAAACCATGAAAAATAAACCCTGGTAACTCCCATTTTGTGTGATTTTACTTCTGTTTGGACCACGAAGATCATCACCTTTTGGCCCTGTCCCTTTACTGAACTATGGGGAGGGTTTCCGCTTCAAAAACCGCCATCGAACCTACAAAAAACCAGCAAATATGTTATAAAAAACTGCGTGTATGGGGAAAACTGCTTAAAGAGGTCAGGCGGAGGCGGAAGGAGTAGTGAGGCAGAGGAAATGCATGGAGGGGGAGATTTTATGAACAAACATACGAAAACAGGTTTAAAAACTGTATTTGGCGCGAAATATGGCTTAGTGGTTTTGAAAATACTGCTGGCAGTTTTCATGTGAAATTCAGGCGGTAAATGGTTTTAACGCGATTGAATGCGATTCCATTTATTGCATGACACGCATCCTCCAAGAAACTGCTTTTTTCACGTTCGTTTTGGTGGTTAAACCCCGGATGGTAGAGTTACGCGAAACGCGATGTTGATCGTTGGACGAGAAGGGGCAGATCCAACGGTAGGGAGAATAGCGCGATGGGAAAAGTGCATGGGCCAGGGTTTTAGTGGGAGCCAAGTGGCAAACAATGATTGGGAGAGAAGGCTGGGTAATGGGAGGTAGGCCCCAGCGGGGTTGGATGTCAGGTTAAAGGAGAGTCATTGGATTAAATGAATCAACGGGGGGATTTGATCGTAGGGGTGAAAGGATATAATTAAGTCAGGAGGATAGGGGAAGAAAGGGGAAGCATGGTGGCCGTTGATATTTATAGATCAATGGCAGGGATGGGTTCATGGATTGATAAGGTGGGGGAAAATATATAAAGGGATGGGAGCTTTAAAAATAAGGAAGGGGAAAGGTTCTATGGGAGACGGAAGAACTGGGGCTAAGGGAAGAGGGGCTGAGAGCGAAAGGTTTAGGCGCCCGGTTGTGGGGCTAGGTCACATGACGAAGAAAGAGCTGGGGTTTTAAGCCCTCAAGGGCTTAAAAACTTGTTTTTTAATAAATAAATAAATAAAGCGGAACAAGGTTTTAGTGAGTTTTTTGAGTTTTTTAGGGTTCCGATAGGTAGAATAGGGGTTTTTTAAAGCAAAAAGAGGGGGTTTTCATGGTTTTAAAAGGATTTTTAGAAGCTTTTTAGGGAAATGAGAGGTGAAGAGAAGGAAAAAAAGGATTTTTTTAGAGGGAAATGGAGGATGAAAAAGGGGAAAATGAGTGATATAGGCATTTTATGGGGGAAATGAAATGATGAAAATGGAATCTTTAGGAAACAGTTCATTGTTCAGGAACATCAGGATTTTGGAGGTTTTGAAGTGAAAATATCAGGGAAATGGACCTTTTTTGGACAAGGGACACAAAGGGGCTACAAGAAGTCACAAATTTTGCAGGAAATTTGTTTCTTGAAGACTAAAGACTTGTTTTAGCCATCATTTGCTGAAACAAAATTTACTGATTGCTAACAGTGGCTCCACTTGGAGATGGCAGCTTCTTAGAGGTGTCAAGAACTTTAGAAATTGATCTCTGGGATGTAGACCTGTGCCTTTATCCATTGAAAACCCTTTTTCTTTGATCATTCTTCTTGGAAAATATGATCAGTATTTCATATCAGTAAACAAATTTCTCCCAATCATTCTACCTACACAGCTTACTTTTCCTACCATTTTTTCTTCATAAGGTGCACTTGGACTTGCAAATATTTTGACATCAACATTTTATTCTTTTATTGAAAGCCATAAACTAATATAAATCTACCCTTATTTCTTCCATGAGTTCAAATTAAGCAGGTGAACTCATAAATTCTCTACCTAATCTATTATCTGCCAGGATTAAACTGTCTGCCAGATTTTATTCTCTATTTTCCAAAACATAAATTTAAACACATTCAGATCAGGATTAGATTGTATGACTTGCTATGGTGTCTATGGTTGTATGTACAAGCTGCACATAGACTTTATTTGCAGAAAATTTAAAACAAAATTGTGAAGGCTTAAGATCTGAAAAACAAAAACATCCTTCATTCTTTCTTTCAGCTCTGGTTTTGATCTTTTCAGAGTTGTTCTTTTTCTATTCTTTCTTGGTTTAGATTTTAAGCATGTTTGAACCATTATTTTTCTTTTGGCTCAGATTTTGGTCTGATTAGAGCCATTTCTTTCTATCCTAACCTAATCTAATGATAAGCCAAGATTTCATTGTTTGGCTAATCTGATTCACTAACCTATCAGTAGTAAATTAAAATCTATTTAGTCATGATTAGGTTGTATGATTAAATAGCAGTGTTCTTTTTTGTAGTGGCATTAAATCTTGCACACTTTCAGGTTTTCCTTTCTTTTTTGGTATGGGGCTATACCTTTCTTGTTTTATTTTTGCCATCTTTTTCTCTTTTTCTATTGTTTTTGTATTTTTCTCTTTTTTCAAATTCAAAAGCAGTGTTATATACAATGAACAAAAATCTTTGAAACTAAGAATATCAGTTAACAGGAATAATGTTTGAGAGCCCTGCCATTGACAGGACCTCCAAAGTATTCAGCTCCATCCAATTCTTGTAAAAAGAATGTAATGTTTCCAACAGCAGATTGAATAAGATAAGGGCCTTGCCATAAATTATCAAACTTTCCATGTTTGCCCTTATCTTCCCTCCTTGAATCCCATTTTAAAATTTTATCACCAATTTTAAAATCACTTGCCTTGGTTCTTTTGTCAAACAACTTCTTGATGTTTTCTTGTATTTGCTGTTCTCTGATTTATACTTCCTCTCTGGTTTGTTGTAGATGTATAGTCTGGTTTATTCTTCTGGTCATATCATGATCTTTATAATGTACTTCTTGGATCAGCTTCATGACTAACACTCCTAAACTGGTTGGAAATATTGCATTTGTTCCATGAACTAGCTGGTAAGGAGACATCCCAATTGAATTTTTAACTGTCAATCGGTCTGCCCATAATGTATGTACTAGATTTTTGAGCCATGATTTTTTGTTATCTTCTAACAACTTCTTGATTATGTTTACCAAAATTTTATTTGATGATTCTGCCAAACCATTACCTTGGGAGTAATAAGCTGTAGAATGACCCAATATAATCTAATATTTATGACAAAATTATACCATCTTTTTAGACCCAAATTCAGCAGCATTGTCAGTTATGATCTTTCTAGGATAGCCAAATCTAGACAGTATATGGTTTTCAAGGAATGAAATGATGACTGAATCTGTGGCATTCCTAGATGGGATGGCTTCTATCCACTTGGTAAAATAGTTTGTTGCTGTGAGGATCCATCTATGTTGGGCAGATGAGGCAGGATGGATTTCCCCAATGAATTCTAGACCCCACTGCTGAAAAGGAGCTTCAACAGTGATTGGTTGCAGAGGTAAGGGAAGCAGTTTTCTTTTGCCTTCAAAAATTTGGCATTTGTGATAGGCAGTAATCATTTTGTGGACATCTTAAAAGAGAGTGGGCCAGTAGTAACCATCTCTAAGGATTTTTTTATCAGTTGACTTCCAATAGAGGTGGCCTCCACATTCTCCTTCATGAAACTCATGCTTAATCTTATCTGCATCATTCTCAGGCAAACATTTAAGCAATAATCCACTAGCATTTTTCCAATATAAACATTTATCCAAAATGCAGTAATTTACAGCCTTTAACTTTAAGATAATTTCCTTGGTTTTAGACAAACCAGGAGGGATATTTAGATTGAGCAAAACATACAAAATATCTGCATACCAAGATGAATTCAAAAAATGATCTTCAATTATTGGAATTGTCAAATCCTCCTGTTAATCTAATGCATTAAACATGTTTATATCAAGAGCTTGAAAGTTGGATTCAACCATAAGTCTTGCTAGGCCTTGACCTTTATGAGCTTAGTGGGTTTGATTTCTAAATCATATTCTAAAATTACAACAATCCACTTTCCTCTTTTGCCATCTGGATCTTGGGTCAATATGTCTTTTACAACTGAATGAGGCACAAATTCTATGATGTGGGAGTTTAAAATGTAAACTCTGAAGTCTTTTAAGGCTTTGACTAAGGCAAAGGCTTGTTTTTCCATTATATTGTACTTCAAAGGTGCATCTCTTAATGCCTTGCTGAAAAATGCAATTGGATGCTCTTGTCCATTCATGTTTTTCTGTAATAGGACAACAGCTACTGTGTGTTCTAATGCAAATGAAAAAATGAAGAAATCCTTTGTAAAATCAGGACTAATGAGAACTAGTGTTTTGGTAAGTTCTTGTTTTACCAGTTCAAATGACTTCTTTGCTTCTAAGGTACATTTAACTCCTTCTTGTCTTTTAAGCATATTTGTCATGTTTCTAAGGAGTTCAGCTAGATTGGGTATGAACCTTCTCAAGAAATTAATATTTCCAATGAAAGATTGGAGTTCCTTGATGTTTCTAGGATGGTTGATTTGAAATATACCATCAATCCTCTTTGGATCTATCCTTATACCCTCTTTAGATATGATATGTCCAAGAAGTTTGCCTTCTTGGAGACCAAACAATGTTTTCTTTGGATTTAAGGACAACCCATATTTTTTTCATTTCTCAAAGACTTTTCTCAAGTGGATTAGGTGTTCTTCATCTATTTTAGAATAGACAGTGATGTCATCTAAGTAAATCACTATGAAGTAACCTATTTCTTCTAAAAATGAAATATCCATGGCTCTCTGAAATGTGGCACCAACATTCATTAAACCAAAGGGAATTTTCAAGTACATGAAAGTACCCCAAGGAGTAGTAAAGGTTGTTTTAAGTTGATCATCAGAATGTAATAATATTTTATTGTAACCTGAGAAGCCATCTAGCAAAGAAATTCTTTTAGAACCAACTACCTTTTGTAAGATATGATCCATTTTGGGCAAGGGGTAGTTGTCCTTTAATTAGGCTTTGTTTAAGTTTCTAAAGTCAATGAAAAACCTTATTTCTCCTTTTTTCTTTCTAACAGATACGAGATTAGAAACCCACTCTGAGTATCTAATAGGGACAATAATTCCAGCATCATACATTTCTCTAATTTTTTTCTCTATCAGAGGTAATTGAATAGGATTAATTCTGGGCAATTTTTGTTTAAAAAGTTTTTGGTCTTCTTTGAGGGGTATCTTATGCTGGATTATTTCTGTATCATATGATTTCAAATCTTCATAACTCCATGCAAAAACATCAGAAAATTCTTTCAAAAGCTCAATGTATTTCAGTTTAATGTGAGCTGGCAGTGTCTTGGATAATTTGATCATTTTGGGCTTTTCCTCATTGCCTATGTTGCATTCTTCCACTTCAGTTTCAATAGGTTCCAGTTTTGGCTTTCTGGCAACATCATTCAAGTCGAATAATTCTTCTAATGGGACCAGTCCTCTTAGCAAGCTATGATATTTATATTGCAGCACTTCCAAGTCTTCGTTTTCTAAATCTGTGCTATTTTCTGCTGTATATTTGGGTTGATAGGTTAACAGATTTATTTTAGCAATCTCAGGAGACTTATCTTCTTCAAAGAGTGGATTTTCTTCAGTAGGATAGTCTTTTTCATACTCTAAATCTGAGTTTGGTATTTCAAATTCATTTTTGAACTGTAGGAAGTCTTCTATTTGTTTATCTCCATCAAAAACTTGCCAGTATTTTTCATTATTCGGGACAGCTGGTCTATATTTGACTTGGGTGGTGCACTGCTTGGTTTCATAAGGTGTTAGACAAGTTCTAGTAGCAAAGGCTAATCCATTAGCCATAATGTTTTGGTTCCTTGGGACAAAGGTCAGTTGGAATTTAGCAAATTTTTCAATAATTCCATGGCATCATCTCTATAGGCTCTAAATGCAGGATGTTTCAGTTTCTTCTGTTCTTGCCTAAATATTAATTAAGATCAATAATTTGTTATTCTTTTGGCCCTAATTTTTTCAATAAATGCAAGCCTAAAAGGAGAGCCTCATACTCTGCTATGTTGTTTGTACATTGGAAGTTTAAACTAACAGGAATGACCCTCGGCAGATTGTTTGGTGTTTGTGCACCTTATACTGCTCTTTGCATTTGCACTAGTTTTAGAGTAAGACCCATCAAAACTCATATTCCAAAGAGGACTGTTTTCAGAATGATCATCAATTTCCTCTCTGTCTGGTGTATTACATCTATCACTCTGTTGTTCTTGTAGATCTACATCATGTTGCATTTTGTTTTGTTCCTCAGTATTTTTAGTATTTTGAGGATGTGTTCTTTGATTTCCATGATTGGTACTATTTTTATGACTGTTTTGGACCTCAAGATCTATGATCTATTTGCTGTAATTTTCTGAGTTAGCAAACTATCTTTTAGTTTCCTCTTTGTTTTCCTCTTTATCTATAACTTCCCCTATGTTTGGATGTGGAGTGACCACTGCATTGGCTGATGTTTCATTGATTAACTCTTGCTCATTAGGAATCTCATCATTGTAAAGAATAAATGAGTCAAGGTTAGTGTGTATGGAATAAAGAGGAGAGTTTTCTGTTCTTTCTTGGTTGCTCACCATGTATTTCATATGTGTTTCCCTATAGAGTCTTCTAGGTTGAATAAAGATCGGGATGGTGGCATAAGTCATATCCATCTGCATAGTACCTTGCAACTTAGCACCCCATGATCTTGAAAGAAGCATGCCATATTTGGGGGGTATATCAGCCACTACAATGTCCATCACTAAGATTTTAGCTAGAATTTGAGCTAAGTTAACACATAGATCTTTTATCAGGCCTAGGAATCTTACTCTACTTGAATCAAAGGAATATAAATCTTAATAAGGTCTAGTTACCTCAAGGCCAGGTTTTTCCATTATTACTTTAGGCATAAGGTTATGTGATGCCCTGAATCAAGCATGGCATTGTGCAAAATATTATCATGGATGTTCAAACTGATGTAGAATGGAGGGGTAGTTCCTTCTTGAAATTTTCCTTCAATTTTAGGACCAAACAGAAGCTCTGATGTATCATCATTCAAGTTAACAGTATCATGAATTTCTTCTATGTTTAGAGCTTTCAAAACCTAACATCTATATACATCTTGAGTGACTAACTCAGTGAGTGGGACAGGGATTTTAATTTTGGCAATTTCACTCTCTAGGCTGAAGGGAATCTGATTTTTCAAAAAAATTTATTCAACCTTCTTAGTCACTAATTCATCAGCAAAATCAGCTTGTTGATTTCTACTATTTATAGCATTTAAAATGGTTTTTTCAGGAGCATTAGCTGAAATGCTAGTGCTTCTAGGGTCACCACTATGTTTTTCATTTATTTGGGTGTTTTTTCGCTCGTTTGGATTAGAAATTTCAGCCATTGTTTGATGGTTTTCTACTGTCTTTTTAGAAGTATTTATAGGACTGTTTTTGGCAGAATTTTCAGAGGTTTTCTTCTTGGGAGTTTCTTGATTCTTTTTAATTCTTAGGTCATATTTTTTAGGTGATCCTATGATGGAATTTTAAAAATATAGTTCATAGTATTCAGTTTCTGGTCTTCTATCATCATAGGGTGTATATAGACCTTGTTTTATTTCATAAATGAAATCAGAATCCTCATTGCTTACTCCCAACATGTTCATGTGCTCATCCTCTGTTTGTTCATTTGTTTCTTCATCCTCATTAACATAATTTTCTTGGAAAGGAGGTCTGATCTGTTGATCAGCATCTCTTTGTCTGCTCTGAGGTTGATTTCTCCTAAAGTTCTAGTTTTGATTTTGAGGTTGGTTCGTATTCTGAGCATTGGTTTGGACAACTAACTTATCCACCATATTTTCCAACCTATCCATGTTCTTGGCTATATGGTATAATTTTGAGTCAGATGTGGAAGGTGAAGTGTCTTCCCTATATGATACCCTCTTCTCAGTCCTCATTCTAGATCTATTCTCAATCAGATTTGTTTCCACACTAAGAGCTCCCTTCTGCATGTATTCTAAAGTTAAGGGATCCCTTTCTCTTAGCTGATAGGCCATTTCAGGATCAAATCCTTCAGGGAATTTGGCTAAAGATGAGCCTTGTGGAGGTTTCAAATCTGGGGGTAGTGCATTATAAACACTATTAAATCTAGTGCAATAATCTTGCACACTTTCCCCAGCATTTCTCTTGAGGTTGTTATAATCTGAAATTATTTGGAGAGGGCTCTTCCTAACTTGCCATTTGTTTATGAATTTTTGATGGAAAGCTTCGAGATCATTGATACTATGAGGGGTTAAGCCTTTCAACCATTTTCTTGCTTCTCCCCCTAAACTTTGAGAAAATATTCTAAGTTTAATGGTCTCATCATCTATCTGATTTCTATCAAAATAGTCATTCATCTTCTCCACATGTATTTGAGCAGTAATAGTACCACTAGCATCATATAATGGAATCTTGGATTGATAGTCTTGTGGCAAATTGGCTAAAGGTAAGGGTAGGACTAGAGGAGCATACCATGCTGCCATGATAGGAGGTTGTGGAAATAATGGGGGGTTTACAAGTGGAGGGTTTATGAAAGGAGGAGGAGGATGGAATGTAGTTTGAACAGTGGGTATATGGATAATAGTAGTACTTGGACCAGCAAAAGACTGTTGAGAAGATCTAGGATGAGAAAAACCAAAGTTATGAATTAAATTAAGGTCAGGTAGAGTGGTTTCTCTATTATCAGTATGTTCACTACTATGTTGGGGTGAGTGTGGAAGCTCAAGGTCTATCTGATCTATATCACCAAGTGACTTAGTTTTGGATGGGTTTCTTAAGTCAACTTGTGTATTTTGTAGAGCTAAGAGATTTCTAGGGACAGAATTAGCTCTATGGACTGGTCTGACAATAGTTGGATTCTTGGATTTAGGGGACTTCCTAAGAATTCTTTCTAGATTACCAACTATCACTGGAGGATTTGGGTCAGGATAAGCTCTAGTATAAATTCTTCTAGAAGCCACTATGTAGTGCTTTTAGACCCAATGATGAGAAAAGTTCAGCCAAGTATGGCAGTCCTTCAAAGGCTAACTAATCTTTATCAAAGAAAACTCAATCCTCAAAGTCTTCTTAACTGGGTTTGAATGATAAAAGGATAAAAGGGTTTCCCAATGGAGTCTTAGGAAAAACCAGTGGGGTCAACAGGCCTACTGAATACTAATGGAGTCGCTAGGTGAATGATTTTTACTTGCTTTTCAAGGTTTGGTTGTTGTTCACCATCAAAAAACAATCATAACCAGTCTTGGTGACACTTGATTCATTGAAAAATAGGGGTTTATTGAGTTGTGAAGTTATCTATTACTCAATATTCCCCAGTATGGTGACCACTCTGTTAGGGTCTCCGTAGTTTTCAATATTGGCAAGAACAAACGTTGCAGAGCCAACATCAAAAACACTTTGGAATCCTAGGATCTAGCCCTCCTGGATTCAGAGAGGGGTCTCTCTATATAAGTGTTTCAAGAATATTTCTTTGAGGTTTATGATATGATATTAGGCTAGTTATAAAGCACAAGGGTTTTGTTTGTTTTGGTTGGGATGAATATCATTAAAATGAAGGAAGTCCTTTTGAGGGGTAAAGGTGTGAGTAGGTTGAAAATGGTTCAGCTGATAGGATAGGTAAGAAACAGTATCAATCCATTAGGCTATGGAGTCACAAAAGGGTTTAATTGGACAATTTTCAAGAGTGGTCTATGGGGCAATTCATCTATGTCAAAATATATCTTTAAGTTGATTTATGGTATGAAACATTAAAGTGTAGTGAAAGAAGAAAACATATAAGAAAAACAAAGCATAGCTTAAGATCAAGTAAGGACTTTTAACCTAGCCTTCTTTCAGCATACTCAAAGGAAACATTTAAGATGAAACAAAGAATAGCCTAAGATCAAGTAAGAACTTTGAATCTAGCCTGCTTTCAGCATATTCTTAAGGAAAACATTCAAGGTAAACATAAAAAGTAGCCTAAGATCAAGTAAGGAATTTTAATCTAGCCTGCTTTTGGCATACTCTTAAGGGAGCTTTTCAAAGCAACTGTTGGAGATAAAATAGAGGACAGGGCTAATCACAGACTTCCCTAGTTCAATCTTTACTTAGCAGGCCTTTCAAGAAAATTCAAGGACAGAATCTCAAGTTTTACTCAGCAAGACATGGGCTCACCAACATTCCTTGACTGATTACACTCTATTGAAATCATTCCCAAATAGACAATTAACAGAAAACATTGAGATAAAGCTTATCAGTGAGATTTAGGGTACTTGACAGTAAGTCCTAATCTATATTTGTTGTTCTTTATCAGATAAAGTGGACAATATGGAAAACATGAGAAAAATGACAATTACAGTAAGAAAAACATCACCATTGACATAAACCAGGATCCCATAAATCAACTTGTGTATTTGATGTTCAAACCAGTTACAATCTTCAAGTCCAGTGGGTCTTCTACAACCTCAAACTTCTCATCTTGGCCTATCTTTCTTCAATTACAAAACAAAGCTTCAGCAACCTCAAAAAGCTATTTACATTCAACAAGTATGCAACCAAAAACAATACTAGGCTCCTCATATGATATTTATAGATGAATTGAGGAGGTGGAGTGAAAGGAATGTTTAATTGTTCAATTAATACAGAGTAAATGCTTCTCGGCCTTTGGGAGGCCAAATGGAGAAGTTTTCAAATGTTTTAACTTTGCTAATTTATTATTACATTAAATTTCATCGACTTCGGTCACTTTTGTTGAATTTGGAGGCTTTTGGTAGGCTAGCAATTAATTTTGAGCTGTCTTTGGCAAATATCTCTGACTGTGCATTCAATTTGTATTCCTTTGAGGAAATTGGCCTGTAGGTGGCATTTTTGGTCTTTGGAGGAGTAATTACTTTGGTGATTTAGCATTTGAAGCCTTCCTCCTGCTGATCTGTCATAATTTATCACTTTTAAACCTTGATTAAGGCCTTGATATTGCTTTTGTGCCTTTGTAATCATCTTCGGAGCCCTTAAACCTTTTCTGCTAACTTCATTCACCTTTAAACTGTGTTTTTAACCTAAAAAATGTAGGATTAAACCTTTAATCCTTCAAACTTATCTATTAACCCTTTTAACTTTAATTATTTGCTGACTTTCCCTTTAATCCTCTAAATAAATCTTTAAATCATTGGTTAAGTCTTCAATCTCCAGGCTTTTTTACTTTAACCTTTATCTTCAAGCTTCACTGTCTTTTCCCTTTGCTGTGGACATGAGGTTTTCATAGAAGCAGGAGGGTTTTATAATATAACCAATTCTTATGAAGCACTGGTAAAACCGTGAAAAATAAACCCTGGTAACTCCCATTTTGCGCCATTTTACTTCTGTTTGGACCACGAGGGTCATCACCTTCTGGCCTTGTCCCTTTACAGAACTTTGGGGAGGGTTTTCGCTTCAAAAACCGCCATCGAACCTGCAAAAAACCAACAAATACATTATAAAACCCTACATGTGTGGGGAAACTTCTTACAGAGATCAGGCGGAGGCTAAAGGAGCAGTGAGGTAGAGGAAATGCATGGAGGGGGAGATTTTATGAACAAATCCGCGAAAACAGGTTTAAGAATTATATTTGGCGCGAAATATGGCTTAGCGGTTTTGAAAATACCGCTAGCGATTTTCACGTGACATTCGAGCGGTAAATGGTTTTAACGTGATCGAACGCGATTCCATTTATCGCGTGACACGCGTCCTCTAGGAAATCACCTATTTCACTTTCGTTTTGGTAATTAAACCCCGACGGCAGAGTTACGTGAAACGCGATGTTGATTGTTGGATGAGAAGGGGCAGATCCAACGGTGGGGATAAGAGTGTGATGGGAAAGGTGCATGGGCAAGGGTTTTAGTGGGAGCTAGGTGGCAAGCAATGATTGGGAGAGGAGGCTGGGTAGTGGGAGGTAGGCCCCAACGGGGTTGGATGTCGGGTTAAAGGAGAGCCCTTGGATTAAATGAATCAACGGGGGATTTGATCGTAAGGGTGAAAGGATATAATTAATTTGGGAGGATAGGGGAAGATAGGGGAAGCATGGTGGCCATTGATATTTATAGATCAACGGCAGGGATGGGTTTGTGGAGTGATAAGGCGAGGGAAAATATATAAAGGGACAGAAGCTTTAAGAATAAGGAAGGGGAAAGGTTTTGTGGGAGACGGAAGAACCAGGGCTAAGGGAAGAGGGGCTGAGAGCGAAAGGTTTAGGCACCCGGTTTCGGGGCTAGGTCACATGATGAAGAAAGAGCTGGGGTTTTAAGCCCTTAGGGGCTTAAAAACCTATTTTTTAATAAATAAATAAAAAGGCGGAACAAGGTTTTAGTGAGTTTTTTGAGTTTTTTAGTGTTCTAATAGGTAGAATAGGGGTTTTTTAAACAAAAAATAGGGGGTTTTCATGGTTTTAAAAGGATTTTTAGAAGGTTTTTAGGGAAATGAGGGGTGAAGAGAAGGAAAAAAGGGATTTTTCAGAGGGAAATGGAGGATGAAAAAGGGGAAAATGAGTGATATAGACATTTTATGGTGGGAATGAAATGATGAAAATGGAACCTTTAGGAAATAGTCCATTGTTCAGGAACAACAGGATTTTGGAGGTTTTGAAGTGAAAATATCAGGGAAATGGACCTTTTATGGACAAGGGACACAAAGAGGCTACAAGAAGTCACAAATTTTGCAAGAAATTTGTTTCTTGAAGAAAAAAGACTTGTTTTAGCCATCATTTGCTGAAACAAAAAAAATTTACGGTGAAACAACGGTATGGACCAAAAACATGCTTCAGTTTGTCCATACACCAAACATTAGGAAGAAAATTTCATTCAGTTTCACTTGGTTGGTTGTATGGTATTTAATGAGAAGATGTTTCCAAGAGTTTTTTTCACAACTCCAAATATTCACAATGATGCAAATCTTACCATAACTATAATCCATGATGTGGTTACTCATTGGTTTGGTATTCTTCTTGAAGTTTTGTATTTACAATTAGACAACACAAGTCGTGAAAACAAAAATCAAGTTCTTTTTGGGTATCTAAACATGCTCATTGAATTGGGGATTTTTAAAAAGATAAAGGTTGGTTTCCTTCTTGTTGGGCATACTCATGATCATACTGATCAAATATTCAGTCATTTTTCAGTAACATTGAGGAGGAAAGGTGTTGGGATCCTTCCATCATTAATTGAATGTATTAAGAAATCATACATTCCAGAGCCTTTTTTTCATGTGTTGGAAGAAATTATTGAAATGCGAAGGTTCATTTTTGGATCGCATGGTGAGGAGAAATGCATTGAACAACTTAACGACATTAGCTTCCCGCATCAATTTCATATCAAAAAAATTGATGGGATAACACTTATATGGGGCAAGAAGTATTCAACTGTTGAAGAATGGGGGCCATCATCAGGTTTAGCATTTTTGAAGTTCATTCCAGAGCGTCCAATATTTTCATCAAAGATATTGTTATTACAGTCAGTTGTTGAACTCCATAATGCACGAAGGCATAAGAGAGACATAAATTATTTTGAATGTCTAAAGGAAATTAAAAGATGTATTAGAGATACATATGAGTACTTCGATGTTGCTGATTCAGTTTGGTGGGAGTCTTTTTTCAGTAATCAAAGTGATATGATTTCAAGATCAATAAATGTGGATACGCTTTTGAAGACTCCTTTTTTTTTGCCACAAAATATGCCAAATGAACATGAACATCAGGAAACACACAATGTTGAACAACAACAGCCTCAAGTTATTATTAATTCCCCACAGGTAGAGGAAAGAGAAATCTATATTGGTTCTAGAAGATCACGTGCACAACGTGAAGCCATGGAAGACCTTTACAGGGGTTCTGTGCAGGATGTTAAGGAGGGTTGCATGATAGCAGTGTTAGCAGATGAAGATCCACTTGGCTATCCATTCTGGATTGCCAAGGTTATAAAGGTCATTAATGAAAATGAAGAGATTACAGATGTTGATGTACATTGGTATGCCACAATTACCCACCCTTTCAATGGTGTGTACAAGCCAGAGATGGTAGTGGAAAAAAAAATTGGCAGAAAGAGAAAAAGAAAGGGCACAAATATAAATCGTCGCCGCACAAATGTCTTAAAATTGGAGGATGTTGACATACTTGTGTATGACTTCAATTTCACAAAGAGAGGAACTCTTCGGTTGCAGACCATAAATATTTTGAAGAAATTGCTACCAAAACAATTATTGTTGAAATGGGACTCTACAGAATGTAGATGTAGATCTACGAGAATTTTGAACTCTAAAAAGATGGGCATGCATGTTGACTCAGATGGAGCACTAGTTGATGAAAGAGAAGAATATGGATCATCTTCATCTGCATCAAGCCATTCATCTGAAGATGTAGATTATGATGGTGTGCCAGAACCTATGGTTGATTTTGAATAACTATCTAAGACACTTTTATGTAATTGATGTTTGCATGGTAACTTGAAATAAATTTTTTGACTTCCATCTCATTTTTCATGAAGTTATGAGGCATTTCTATGTTTGTTGGATTATATGTTTTAATTATGAAGAATTCATCTCTTTAGAATATCGACAACGCAACAATGAATTACAAGAATAATTTATGTTATATTCAATGTACCAATGTTGATATTTTGATTATAAGTAAAATAGAAACTAATGTTGAATTTTTAGATTATGCAGTGATATTACCATGATATTATGTATTGTTACCATTTGGTATAAGATACTTTTAAAAATTTTAATAATTATATGCGTCATTGAAAGGGGACACTTTGTTTTGATGCTTGATTTTTAGGTTTTGGTTGAAATTAGATTTAAATTTGTCTTATGCTAAGATTTGAAAAAAGATAAGTTTTTATCCTTTAAAATTAAAATTACTCTTACTTGTTTCTGTTCAATGATAAATTTTTCATTTACTTGTTCATTTTTTAAAATTGTTTAAGTCTTATAATTTCTCCATAATTTCATTGTTCAAGTATGTTGAAAACTTAAGATTGAAAAACTTTAGATTTACAACTTGTCATTAAGGTTTTTATGTGCTACCAAATTTTATCTTTAATGTTATGGTTGACAATAATTACAATTTTAGGGTTGTTTAGAGTCAAGATATTTTATGTTTAACAACATGGATGAAAATTGTTCGAAATGATAAGCCCTCCAGACATGTTTCTGTTTATCTTTAACAACATGTATAATTTTTTTTAGAAAATTACGATTTTAAAAAATGTCCTAATATGTTGTCTTTAATGCCATTGTTACAAGTGTCACAAGTATGACACAATTATTTTTTTTGTTATTCTAGCATCAACTAGTTTTGTTTTGAGGGTGTTTGTTCAATCCTTTTTTCAAGAAACAATTTTGTTTTTAGCATAATTTTATAAAATGTTGAAATTTGACCTTAAAAAAAACCAAGTGCTTTCTGGAATACACACATTTTATTTTTGGGGTGTTTTTTCATGTTTTTTGAGTCTTTTTGGGCTAGAGTTCCCGTTTTTAGGTAATAGTTCCCATTTCATTGGTAACTATGTTCTTCGACACAATAAATCGCATGGATAGATTTGACAAGTTCAGGAAGAGGAAATAAAGACCCTGGATCTAGTTTCCACCATCTAGGTTGCGAGGAGTTTTATTATTCATGATACAGTAGACTACTCATGATAGATGGATGTGCCCATAATGTGTCTACTTTTGATGTAATATTGAAACCATATTTGTACCAAAACATTTAGTTAGTTTTGATTTGAGTATGGGAATGCCAACCTCAGCGATGATATATATGTGTGTGTGTGTGTGTGTTTTCATTGAATGTTTTTACAGGTTTTTGACCGGTGTCTCAATCCAATCCTCAGAATGATAAAGCACTTCACTCTTTAGAATAACCTCAGACTTTGCACTTTAGGGGGAAATATGTTACACGTTAATTTGTTTCCATGACATTTAACTATCTATATGGGTCTATCACCACCTATATCATGTTCCCTTAGAACTGAAAAACCTTAATCTTCCTAAATCAAGTCTTGGAATTGGAGAAAATCTTTGTAAAACCCTTAAAATTATACCTCCGCACTTTTTCTAGCCTTTTCCTATGGGTGTGCAGATTTTTTGTCTATAAAATGCAGCAACCCCCACACGTTTTGCTACTATTACCAGCAGACCCCCATGAAAATAAAAATAAAAGAAAAAGTAAATTCTAGAAGCCTAGCTGGTCGAATATTCTCCCAAATGGAAGCTTCTAGAGTCGCGATCAGTTCAAGCTTTATGCCTCCACTCATGGAGATTATCCCTTGGTTCATGGAGCTCAAATCCCTTCGTGAGAGGAATCCATCCCCCTCTTCATGGAACTAAAACTACCTTCATTTCCCTATAAATTGAGCTCAAGTTTCAGGTTCAAGGGTAGACTGGAGATTGTAGACTGAGATGCTGAATAGATTGTAAATGTAATTGCTGAAGAGAATTCTCAAGAGTGCATACTTTCCACACTAGTAAGCTGTTTTTGGCATGAGAATGATCACACCATTATGTCCATAACTCCATGTTGGTATTCAGAGAGGAAGGCTTGTCAAACTGAAGGAGAAATGATTGTTCAGGACCCCGGGAGAAATCTATACGACATCAAGGCATCAAGTTATAAGATTAATCTTTTTATTCAAGATAATACATTTGGATCTCTTTTTCTCATTGATTTGTTCTTATGCTTATTGAAATAACATCAATCCTCAGACTCCTTGATCACTAAGTTGAGTTAACTTTTCTTGATTATTATATGTCGCAGATGCTTTGATTCTTTTGTCTTGTCTTTGATTGCAAATTCTACTTATTGAAAAAACCACTTTGGAGAGATGGGACAAAAGACTACATCGAACGTTGGTTTTCAAGGTAGGGGCAAGTCCTCTCTACTTTCTTATAATAATTTTGAAATGCATTTAATCTAGAGAAAAAGGTTTCAAAATGGAATTTTTTTTCTAGCTATTCGTTGAATACTAGGGAGATCGCTCTTGTCTGTAAGAGGGATTAATGTGCATAACACATACACATGCATAACCAACTCACCTGCAACCGAAGGAACCAGGTTGACATCAATGCCAACTAACAACACATCTGCAACACCGAAACACACATCAATGCCAAAAGTGGGTGTGTGTGTGTGTGTGTGTGTGTGTGTGTGTGTGTGTGTGTGTATAACAAAGAAGAATATATTGAAAAACCATTTTGGTTTTCTCAGTTTTGTGTTTCTAAGGAAAATATCCATGTTAATGTGTGTGATTGTATTTGCATCTTTTCTATTTGATTAAATAATATATTTGTTGGCATAAATTATATATGTAATAATATTTTTGTAAATATTAATTGTATAGGGTTAAAACCTACATTTGCTATTAGGTTAATGTTGGCTTTAAGGGGATGCTTTGTGGCTAAGGGGTTTTTATCAATCTTGTGGTAGACCTTGTTATAGTGGGAGACTTATATAATTGATTCTTGTGGTGAACATAAATGGTGAGTATATTAGAGATGGAGATCAAGAAATTCAATAGGTAGAGTTTTGAGCCCTAGAATCTCAAAATGGAATATTTGTTGGTGGAAGAAAATGAGTAGATTGTTGTGGATCTAGACACTATGCCAACAAGGATGTGAAAAAAATACTTAACTAATTTGGATTGAAAGGAAAATAAAATAATATGATTGTGTCTCTCATATTCAATATTACTAAATGTTTCAAGAGAAGCTATAGTGAAGGCATTATGGAACAAGTTAGGTACTTTGTATCGGTCTAATTCCTTAGAGAAAAAAACATTCCTATGAAGAAAGTTGATAACCTAAGGATAAAGGACAATTAATTTTTACAAAAATATTATTACCTATATAATGAATGTCTACAAATATATTCTTCAATAAAATATAAAAGATGCAAAGACAAAAACACACATTATATATATATATATATATATATATATATATATATATATATATATATATATATATATATATATATATATATATATATATATATATATATATATATATATATATATATATATATATATATATACATACATCCCATGGCATCTATAAACCACCAACCCATTTAACATGGATTAAGATAAAATTTTATTTCCTTAACCAAAACTATGAAACCATGGACTAAACCATCATGCACCACATAATTACTAAATAATAAAATCATGTGTTGAAAACTACAAATAAACATAGGTAAAAACCAACCAAGAAGAAATTTTTTGGGGGAATTTCCCCTGAACCCCTACACATGGGAGCTTCTGATTCCCTGTGAACCCCATGAGAAGGGCAGGCTTCACTCTCCCTATTCCACTGGACAATTTATCACAATAGATCTCATAAATTTATACTAAAAATCCAAAATATATACTATGAGGGTTATTTTCCTTAGACTTATGGATTTATTAAGTTATTATTTTGATGCATGTAATATAGAAAATGCAGATTTAGAGTACAAACAAAAATACAATCCTTCACATCCATAATAATGCAAGATATGACCTAGGAAACCCTTTCGAGAGAAAATTTGGCTAGAAGGTGAGGTTGCTCAACTCTCTCTTTCTCTGAATGGAAATTGATGTAAGTACAAAGAAATGTGATTGATGGCTTGTGGGCTACTACAATACAAAAGAACTCTTTATTTTTTCTCTCTATAACTCTTGGATATTATTCTCATCAATGGAAAAAAAAGTGCTCAAATAGAATGTCACCCCTTTTCCTCCCAGTGGCATGGTTATAACACTAACTAATATCCTACTAGTGGTTAAGTTTGACTCCTTAAAATCTTAACTAGAGTTTCAATATTAAATATTATAAAGTATTATACATCATAATCATATTTCTATCCCTTTTCACTGAATAATATAGCTGACATGGCATCCTGTTGAATCATGGTGGTCAAAACGAGAAGGTAAACTTTTGGGTGGCATAACTTTTTCATATGAACTTTTATTGAGGAAATTATTGCATTTTTGGATAGGTGTGTGTATATACAATAGTTATATGGGGTGTGATACTTAAGAGGAAAATTTTTAATTTCCAAAAAATTCCATTTGATGTCTCAAACTACTTCGAGAAGGCTTCATACGTTAATTTACCAATTTGATACCTACTAGTAAAAATGGTCCTTTGAGATGATTCCTCCATTATTTACACTGTAAAATTGTTAGTCTGTTCAAATCTTATTCCATTCTCTATATGTTTGTTATGCCTTGTAATAAAATTTGGGAGGCTGTAAAATGCTAAAAATGCATGGGTAATGACCAAAAAATGCAATGAAAGACAAATACCTACAAAAATATAATAGAGATGCAACGATGTAAAGCCATTTTGATTCAATGAAGGAGGGACATGGCCAATTGTATCCACCTAGATCAATCATCCCATCTTATGAAGAAATGATCCGCATTCCATCTAATTCCTCCATTAGATGGGGAAACTATTGAAATTGACTCCTAGTGAGCCACTTTCCCTCATGATGGAACTTCCCTCCTATGGAAAATCGATATAATTGTATGTATAATTCATAGGTGTCCTTTATCTTAATGTTCATGATCTAGCCAACTATATCCTAGTCAATGTAGTGAGGGTTATGTTTTGTAGAGTTAGCTCCATTTGGACTTTGTTGACCAACAAAGTGGGTGGGTCCCATGGAGTCTAAGTGGTAACATTTTTAATCCCTATGAATACGAAGGTCTCACTCAAAGTGTCATGACAAGACTTAAATTGATAAAGGACTCATAAAATATAATTGTTACAACTTACATCAATTTCGGTATTCATGCTTCAATATTAATTATTGTTCATGTACATAATTCCTAGATTCCAACCATTATTTATTTATTTAGTAATAAAGCATTATCATGAAAATAACCATCTTGTGCTTGATGGAGTTTCTCATTAAATATAATATTTTTTTGACGCTAATAATTTATCATATTAGTTTCAACATATTTGACAAATTGTGTTTTTATCCATGGTATCAAGCTTGGCCATATTCACCAACATATAACTACAAGAAATAAGTGATAGTGTGCATTACATGCTTGTGCTCATTAGTCACTCACTATGTCTAAAATATCATTTTATAATGTTGTTCAAAGTTTTGAGTAACTTTTGGCAACATATTTAAGATTTCTATAGACCCTTGTTCCATGCACATAGCAAACTTGAGGAGGCATTGGTAAGGGATGGCTTCAATTCAGCTAATAATTTTTATGCTAGATGGGAAACTAGTAAGATTAGAAAAATTACTATATCAAGAAGGAGTGAAATTATCCCTAACTTTGCACTCACTTCGTTCCAAAAGTTGAAACTTATCATTATTAATTTCCATTAACTCTAATCACACCTATTATTAGTTAAAAATAAATCTAAAAAGGCATACATTTAATTAGCCTCCATTGGGAATCTAACTAGTTATTAGGTCAAGGGTAAAATAAATGATTAGATAGGTCTTACCAAATTAAGAAACATCCAAAAGGTGACCACACAATTATAGTCATTCATGACAAAGACCATGTTATTTTCTTTTTCCTAAAAAAAAAATCATAATTTTATTTCATGCGATGATGATACAAAATTACGCTTTCTCTATGCATTTCCTAGAATGAATTTTGATACAAGTAGCAGAGATTAAAAAATCTTGAGATATTTATCCATCTCTCCATGTCACACACAATTGTACAGGAAATTTTTTTTTTCCTTATGGTGGCAATACATATACATAAATAGGGGCTCCAAGAGCCTACTCGTCAATGAGTCTACAAAAGGCTAATAAGGACAAAAAAAGTGTGCTATTATTGATGTGGTTGAATATTTATATCGTCTTCAATGAAAGGATGATGGTAAAAATCATAGTGACTTGCACCTTTGGTTTCCTTGATTAACCATTTCCCAAAGTCCTTCCTAAGGCTCGCTTTAGTTAGTCAATTAGTGAGCTAGTTCCTTTCCTTGTAAACATAGCAACATGAAAATAAATCAAAAGTAGATTTTATATGAAACAGGGTAGCAAGTGTTGGTTGTGACATCGTTGCACTCTTGTACGACAATTTATAGCAAACATAGAGTCCTTCAAGGCTTATAGAGATTAGCAACATTTTTTTTTTTTGCAAAGGGTAATAACAGTTTTAGAGCCTACAATTCTGCAAAATTGTTTGAACTTACTCCTAGTCCCATTTCTAGAGTGAGGAAGTGTGTTTCTAAAAGATAAAGGAATGCTCCCCCCCACTTTCCTCACCTTCGAAAGCTCCATCAAAGAAAGCACAAGGTCTTGACTTGTAAATCTGTTCTTCCACAATGTGTCTTTCACCATGCACCAAGGTGTTTTGAGGAAAATTGGCGAAAATAACCAAACATTGAGTCACTTCTCTAACTGGGTAGGTGGAAACATATTGAAAATTTTCTCTATTTCTTGCAAGCCAAATATCCTAGCAAACGAGTAATGGAATAACGTGGAATTTTTTAATAACTTAGTTTTTAGCCCAAGTCCTCCATGCCTCCAGTAAACTTCTTCCATGCCAATCTATTGTTAAAGCTAATTTTGGTATACATGTATTCCAAAAAGACTTTGTAAAGAGGAAATCAATCTCACTCTCATCCTTACATAGAGTACACTAGCTTGGTCCATCAAAATGTCATGACAAAGACCATGTGGCAAAGATAGAGAGCATAATAAATCTACAACTCTAACCTTGTTTAAGAGTCAACCCAACGAACAAAAGGTTGTCACCAATCTTTATTGCATTCGAACACTTTATTAACATTAAATGATATTTTTTTTTAAACCAGGAGATGTTAATGTACTAGAAAGTTTATTTTCACAAGTAGTCATATTATTGATAGTATTTGATGGATTAAGCTACGTTTCAAAACTTGAAACATCCCACAATTCTAGTGAACACTCCACCCATCAACATGAACAAAGAAATTTGTAAATTATGAAGAAAGTAAGTGAAGTAAAAAAATATAAATGGACATTCAAATAATTAACTATTAAAGGATCCAACCTTATAATGAAGTGCATACAACCTTAAGGATCCTTTAAAATGAAGTAAATACAACCTTTAATGTAACATGCTAAAAGTTAGATCATCTTCTCCACTATGGGTGCACAACAATTTGAATTTTTAGAAAAAATGTCCACGGAGAATCTACATAGTTTGAACATGTGGAGGTTCATGGTGGGAGAAAAGAAAGAGAAGTCATTAAAGCGGCTAGGGAAGGGTGAGATGACTAGTCAAAATCTATATATCTTGAAATTATTTTTATAATATGATAGTGTTGAAATTATTTTTAGAGAAGGGTGAGTTGAATAATCAAAAATTTATATACCTTGATTTTTTTTTTAAAAATTTTTAATAATATTAGTGTTGAAATTATTTTTAAAATATTATAAAGTGGACATTATCCTTCGCATCGATTACCTAATTCGTGGCAACTGCATCATGTGGTGCCCTCATATAGCGTGGAATATTAGGTACCGCATGAATAGTTTCCAAGGTACAAAAACCGTATTAACAAAGCTATGAAACAAAAGTCAACACTACACTACTTGGCAACCTTTTCTAAGGATGCTGTCGGATATGATAATATGGTACGGTTAATGAAAATATTCAAACAATATTTAAATAAATAATTGTATGAATTTTATTATAAAATAAAAAAGGTTTATTCAGTGTAGGTATTTATTTATATACATTTGTGTAAATATATATTAATTTTACATATATTATTTAGTGTAGGTATTATTTGAGATATATTGATGGTAAGTATGTTATCAAACTATTTGAGATATATTGATGGTAGTTATGTTATGAAATATTATGTAAATTATAAGATTTAAAAATTAATTTTTATTTTATTTTTTGTAAATTTTAGATTTTAATATATTAAATTTGGTGATATATAATTTTATAATATTAAAATGTTTTAATTATTAAAATTTTATTTGAATCAATTATTTTATATATAAGAAATTAATAACCCAATATGTTTTAATTATTGAAATTTTGTTTGAATCAATTATTTTATATTTAAGAAATTAATAACCAAATAATTTTATTTAGCATCTATATGATATATTTTATTTACTTTTCATAATAAAATATTTTATTATTATTAATAGTTTTTTAAATGTTGTATGCTAATTTTATATTTAGTATTTAAAAAATTACATATCTCTTTAAAAGTGAAAGAATCTTATGAAGAATAAAATACATTTTTTTTTTCACTATTTTTAAAATTTTTGTTTTCTATATTTTTGTTTATTGAAATGTTTTATTTATGATCGCCTCAAAATATATTTTTATTCTTTATAATTTTTAATTAAAATGTTTTTAATATCAGGTCTCAATTTTATATTTTTTGTTTGTTTGTCAAGTTGTTTGTGATTTTTTAGGCTTGCGTATAGCTTGAGGAGTCATTGCCCAGGGGCATTTAAGTCATCAAAGTCACTCGAGGATCACACCGAGACAAACAATCTCATTCTAACCTTTTGGTTAATTTTTTTCTCTTATATATATGAAAATGTTTTTCAATTGATTTTTTTTTCCTAAAACTAATGATATTTTGACAACATTATATACATTAATGTGTGTATACATTACTTATTTTTAGTTTATATATATATATATGAATCCTTTGTCGATGTGTACGAAAAAAGACCACTTTAGCTACGCATAACTAATAGCCCTAACATCAAAAGTGGCTGCCAATATCTTCAGATCTGCAGTTAGTTGATCAAGACAAGAGCTGCAAAAAACCAGATCTATGCATAGAAAGACATTAAGCGGTAAAAAGAAGGGTTTGCTCCATATATCCAATAGACAAGACAAGAACAATTTTTGAAAGAATTTTTTGTATTAAGGGCACCTGGGAGGAAAACAAGAAGATGTTTCCAATTCTCCTCAATGGGATGGGTTCTTGGAAGTCCTCGGCACTTCAGATCTAGAATCTCTCTCTCTTGTTGGTGTAGAAAACCCAGACAAAGATAGAACTCAAAGGGAGCTCACACAGCAAATAACGTAGAAAAATGTGACCAAGTGTATACATCCAGAGTGATCTAATAGGCAACAAAAGGTGAAGAATGGTAGGAAAAACCCTCCTATTTATAACAAAATATTGGGTCATTCTAGATCTTGGTGCATGATTAAAATAATGTTAACCAAATCTAGATCCACCTTTTATGGAATATTTTATTATATTTGTTGGAGGGAAAAAGTATTTGACTTGGGTCAAATCCCTTTATTTGCTAATAATAAATAAATAAATGATTTATTTATCTTTTTAAGGAAGTGGTTGAAGGATAATTAAATAAATAATGATTTATTTAATTATTTGTGGGTGATTTGGTCATATTTAACAAGGAATATTATCTAAATAAGATTTAAATAATTATTCCTAGAAAATAATAAGATAAACAAAGGTTTATCTAATTAATTTCTTTGTTTTTGGGTTAAACATGACTGGGAATAATAATTAAATTATGGTTTAATTAATTATTCCATGAGAAAAATCAAACAAATATAGGTTTGTTTAATATTTCCTTTTGGGGTTTCCTGTTTAGACCATAAACAACCTAATAAATGTGGTTTACTAAGTTATTTTACATAGTGAAAGCAATTTTACGTAGGGTAAAATTGGTCTTACATGGTGTACTTGGGTCCATCTAATGATAATAGGTTAGATGACCAAAAAATGGTGTAACATCATCCATCAAAGCTTAAATGCTCTGGCCCTTAGACCACAAGCAGATTGACAAAATAATTGCCTTCATTCATATCCATTTCCCATAAGTACAAGGTGTGGTAAAGAAAAGTTTTCACAAATCAGTACGGGAGGTCACCAAGTTTTTCTATCATCTCATAAAGTCATACGCTCACACCTTCACTCATCCCTCTCACTCACTTATAAAGGGCTGCCCTTTCACCACCATTCCAATTCCTTTTCCATATCGGTTTCACAAGAAGAACTAGAGTTTTCAAAAGCAGCAACAATTAAAATGTCAAGGGAAGGTGATAGTGGTAGCGGTGAGGAAGGTCAACTGCCAAGAAGGCATCAACACATAGGTGGGAGGATTAACAGGTTTGAACCACTAAACAAAATGGATCTTAATGCATCTCCCCTAACTGTCTCATGCTTCCAAAATGTGGGCTGCTATCAATTTTGTGAGAAAGTACAACAAGTGCAGAATCACCCCGAGCTGACTAGGCTCTTCATCCTTAACCTACATGAGAAACAAGTCAATCTTGTAGGGGTAAAATTTGAGACATCATCAGACACCATTGCTATTGCCACTGGGATACCTAGTGTTGGTGAAAAGTGGTTCAAACTAGACAATTTAGACATTAGCCACTATGAGCCATTCCTCAAACCCAGATACAAAGACTACAATAAATCTATATTTCCCTTTTCACATTTTCTTGAGAGGTATGCACCCATGATGAGGGTCATTATGAAATACTTCACATGTGAGGGAAGGTTTTCTAGGCTTTATTCCTATCACATCAGATTGCTCATGCAATTTACTAGGGTTAAGATGTTGCATTTTCCCTACTACCTCTACAGGAGTATTGAAACTATGTCTTATATTGTACCAAATAGAGACCCTTCACAGAAAATGCAGATCCTCTTTCACCACTCTCTCACCAAAATGGTTGTGATGCATCAATTGCAACAAAAGGGTATTCCATGGGAGGTTTTCATTGCCCATGAAGTGTTCACAAACCCACAACCCCATCCTCAGAGAAATTTTCCCTCATCCTCTCATCCTCTTGTTGGATATTTTCTGAGCATAATATGAGATAGACTTGGAGTTTATTGGTGAAATTGGTTTTTGGTGACTTGTGATGGCTTTGGACTAAGCATTCATGGATTGAGCACACTCTTAGGATTCATAAAGCTTGGTTAGATGGTGATGTATTCCACTTTTGTCTTTTTTTTCTTTAGTAATTCAGTATGTTTATGGTTTCCGTGATCAAAAGACATAAATAGAGAGTAGGAATTTCTTTCTTGGCACCCTACTTCTACCTGCCTCTTTTGATTTCTATGTTTTCCTCCTTGAATTTTAGCTAAATAATTATTAAATGCTCTTTAGTTTTTACTAAAATGTTATGTTAAATGTCTATTTGTTTGCAATTAATGTTTAAAGAATCCTTAACTTCTCTCTAAATTTACTTATCTGTTGTTTGAGGTCTGCTTAATACTATTTGATTGAAGAATCCTTATTTCTCTTCATGTTTTGCTATACTATCATACTGAAAGATTTTTCCTTGTTCATAGTATGTTAAAGGATCCTTGATTTCCCCTTAACTTACTGTATTTACAACTCTATGTTCATTTCACCCACACAAAACCTACTTAGATCCATTTTGCCTTGTTAAATTGCCCTAGGAGACACCCTTGATGTATTTTTGCACTCTTCAAAACCTTTGCAGACTCCATAGCCCAATGGATTGATTCTATCTTACTCTACCTATTCTCCCTGACAACCTATCCAACCAAAAAAACAAAAAATAAAACCCTAATCCCTATAACTAGCCTAAAATCAAAACCCTAAAAATCTATCAAGTTACATCCTTTACACAAACATAGAGAGAGCCCTCTCTGAGTCCAGGAAGGCTAGGTCCTAGGACTCCAAAGACTGGTTTGATGTTACCCCTGTGCATTTGGACTTGCCAATCTAAAAAATTATGGGGACCTAACATAATGGCGATCACGGTGGGACTTTCTGAGTGAGTAACATCCTAAGCATACCTTAAGAATTCTCAAATCCCTATTAGACTTAGAAAATAAAGTATTTTCCAAGAGTAGTATTTGCTTGATTCACCATACTAGCACAATGATGACTCAACTAGAGGACAGTCATTGAAAACCTTAGTGTTGTATAAAGAAACTCAAAAAACCCAAAAAAACATCTCTAGATTGGTTTTTTTCAATTGTTGGTGGTGGACCACAAGTACATATCCTCAAAACAGTAAAACACATCCACCTGGAGACTCCACTAGCCTCCAATAGGCCTAGTAATTTCACTAGTTCTCATAGACTCCTCGGGGAATACACTAATCAGTCATAACAGTCTAGAACCCAGTCAATCATTGTGTGAGCTTAGTATCCTTGTAGATAGGTCTATTTCCGAGACACTCCAAAACTTCAGCCTCTCTACATTATTGAGTTTGAAATCTTGCTTCGCAAAGGATTAGCACCAGATCTCACCCTGACCCTAACCCTCCTACCATAGTTGATGACCCAAAAAATACTTTGTGGAAAACTTCTAGGACTCATGATTCAACTACTTTTGGGCCATTCACAAAGCAAGTTTTGTCCCTGAAAACGTCACAGCCTTGCAAGATCCTCAATTTTACTTATACCATAGAAATAACATTTTTAGAACTAAGTCTCGGAGTGAGATAAAATAGCTAGCCCTTGAGCCCATATATTTGTAGCAGAGCCCTAGTAGAGAAGCCTCTCCTTCCACTCCTCCTGATTTTCAGCTTCTCTGAAGCTTTGGCTCCTTCCATTACAAATATGCTCAATCTTAGTTTGTTGGTCCGAGTACATCTGCCACCCCCATCCACACATCCACTGTGCAAACCACTCCACTTCATCCTCCACCTCCTCTCACAAACCCACCTCTCACAAAACCTCCCTAGGTTTCCTTACCTCCAATCATGGCAGCATGGTTTGCCCCATTAGTTCTACCCCAACCTTTACTGCCCATGTCTCAAGACTACCAATCCAAAATCCCTCACTTTACCGGAGCTGAATATACCACTGCCCAACAACATGTAGATAGGATGAATGTTGCCTTTGACTATCAGGAGATAGAAGAGGAGACCATAAAGATGAGGATTTTTTCCCAAAGATTAGGAGGAGAAGCTAAAAAATGGTTCAAAAATTTAACTCCTAACAACATACATGATCTCCCTTCCCTCTATCATACATTCATAAACAAATGGGAGATTAAAAAAAACCCTCTCCAAATCCTCTCAGAATATAACAACCTTAAGAGAAATGTCGGGGAAAGTGTCCAAGGCTACTGCACTAGGTTCAATAGTGTGTACAATGCCCTCCCACCGCACATGAAACCCCCACAAGGCCTAGCCTTAGTAAACTTTCCAGAGGGTTTTGATCCAGACATGACCTACCAATTGAGAGAAAGAGACCCCCTGACCTTAGAAGACATGCAAAGGGGAGCTGTGAGTGTAGAGGCCAATCTAATTGAGAAGAGGGCTAAGGTGAGGTCAGAAAATAAGGTCACATACAAAGATGAAACCATGGCCTCCACATATGATGCCAAGATTGACAATATAGTGAGGGTAATGGAAATAATGATGGAGAGAATCAACTTGAATGAAAGAGAACCTCCTAGGGAAAACCAACCAAATCCCCAAAACAGAAATAGAAATCAGAACTTTAGAAGAGACCCTCCCCAAAATAGACAAAGAGACAATGAACAACAAATCAAGCCTCCTTTCCAAGACAACTATGTAGATGAAGACAAAAGAGAGACTGAACAACCAGAAGAAAACCATGTAAACTTGATAGGCTCTGATAATGAGGGTGATGTTTTTCTCATTGAAGAACAACAAGGGTTATTTTCCTCAAATCAAACTGAAACAAACTATGAGGATTCTGAAGAGTAAAAATTGGGATTTGAAAATGCCATAATGAAGGTTCATAGGCAATATGACCTTCGGAGTAGGAAAAACCAAGATGCCTCCAAGAAAAACAAACTAGAAATTGTTGTTAAGAAGAACCCTGAAAAAATAATGAAAAAGACAACAGAAAACACCAATACCATGGCTAATAAATAAGATAAAAACAAAGACAAAACTAGCCAGAAAAATGGTGACCCAAGCTGCCCTAGTACATCAACTAGTGGCCTTGGTAAAACTACTCTAAATGACAGTCTTAATAAAATTCAGCCAACTAAGGTTGCTGAAAAGACTATGTGTGACAAAACTGATGTAAATATACCAAAAACACTAGCACCTTTAAGTTTTGAGGGTGAGATTTCCAAAATCAAAATAAGCATACCTTTTCCTGAACTAGTAACTCAGGATGTATATAGGTCCCAAATGTTAAGAACTTTGAACATAGGAAATAACATCGACACTCTAAATTTAACTGATGACAAGCTAGATCTGTTGTTTGGACCTGAAGTAGAGGGAAAATATCAAGAAGGAGTTGTCTCTCCTTTCTATGTTAGCTTAAACATTCATGAAAAATCTTGCACAATGCTATGCTAGACTCTAGTGCCTCACACAATCTCATGCCCAAGGTGGTAATGGAGAGATTAGGCCTTGAAATAACCAAACCTTACAAGGACTTGTACTCTTTCGATTCAAGCAGAGTCAAACGTTCGGGTCTAATTAAGGATCTGTGTGTCAATCTAGCACAAATACCTGCTAAGAGTCTAGTTATGGACATTGTAGTGGTTGACATCCCCCCGAAGTATGGCATGCTTTTATCTAGATCATGGGGGGCCAAACTTCAAGGGAACCTCCAAATGGACATGTCCTATGCTACCATCCCAGTCTTTAACCAAATAAGGAGATTGTACTGGTAATATCACATGAAATATATGGTTAGCAGCCAAGATAGGCCCAACAAAACCCCTCTTTATTACAGCCATTCAGACCTTGACTCATTTATCTTGTATAATGAAGATGACATTGATGAACAAGTAAATGAAATTGAGAAAAATCTAGGTCTACCACAAGAGTCAAACCAAACACTGAATGAAGAACTTGACATCCAAAACTCTAGCAGCTCTAAACAACAACATAATGGAGAATTTGAACTTGAAACACTTTGGAACATGAGTTTTGATGGCTCTTGTGGAAAATCAGGTTCGGTAGATGGTGTTTGGATACATAACACCAATGAAGGCCATTCCTACAAACTAGACTTTCAATGCACTAACAATATTATAGAGTATGAGGCTCTTCTTCTTGGTTTACATTTCCTAAAAGACATAGGAGCCAAGAAAATTTTTGTTCAAGGAGATTCTAAACTAATCATTAAACAGATCAAGGGAGAATATTCTGCCAAGAATCCTAGACTAAGAGAGTACAAGAATTTTGCCCTAGATCTCCTGAAAACTTTTGAGAAGTATGAACTTACATCCATCCCTAGAGCTCCAAAAAACCTTGCCAATGAACTTGACTCTGCTGCCAGTACTTGCCAAATGTCCCATGCCAATGAACAATACACTGTGAAAGTCAAGTGCAAACCAGCAGTCCCAGATAACATAGATTATTGGCAAGTATTTGAAAATGAAAAACAAATTGAAAAATTCTTGCAGCCCAAAGCTAAGTTTGAAATGTTAAAATCAGACTTAATCCATCAAGAAGCTTGCTTTGATGCAGAACAAACCCTGAAAACATAGTTTCCTTGTAATACTGACATAAATCTGCTAGAATATCATCTTGAGGCAGAATCACTAGAAGATTTAGATCAAAAAGACCTTGAGGAGTTGCAATAAAAAGATAACTCTTTACCAATAGGTCTTGCCCCTTTAGAAGAGTTGCTTGACTTCAATGATGTTGGTAGGGAGCCAAAAATGGAAACCACCGAACTGATGTGGAAGAATGCAACATAGGAAGCATAGAAAAACCCAAAATGATCAAGCTGTCCAAAACTCTCCCTCCTCACATAAAACAGAAATACATAGAGTTGTTCAAAGAGTGTAAAGATGTTTTTGCATGGGGGTATGAGGACTTGAATTCCTATGACACAAGCATTATTCAACATAAGATTCCTCTCAAAGAAAATCAGGAACCATTCAAGCAAAAATTAAGAAGAATAAACCCCGTCCTAGTACCTCTATTTGAAAAAAAAATAAAGAATATGTATGATTTTGGTATCATAGTCCCACTTAGGTACTCAGAATGGGTTTCTAACCTTGTGTTAGTAAGAAAGAAAACAAGGGAGATTAGGCCATGCATAGAATTTAGAAACTTGAATAAAGCCTCCCTAAAGGACTACTACCCTTTACCCAAAATGGATCATATACTACAAAGGGTGGTAGGTTCTAAGAGAATATCATTTCTTGATGGCTTTTTAGGTTACAATCAGGTACTAGTACTTCCAAGCGATCAACACAAAACCACTTTCACAATGCCTTGGGGCACATTCATGTATGTAAAAATGCCATTTGGGTTAATGAATGCGGGGGCTACTTTTCAAAGAGCCATGGACATAGATTTTTCTGAAGACATAGGTTACTTCATAGTGATATACCTTGATGACATCACTGTCTATTCTAAAACTGATGAAGAACACCTAGTTCATTTGAGAAAGGTCTTTGAGAAGCGTGGGAAGTATGGCCTATCTTTGAATTCTAAGAAAACATTGTTTGGTCTCCAAGAAGGAAAAATCTTAGGCCATATCATTTCCGAAGAAGGGATAAAGATAGACCCCAAAATGATTTAAGGTATACTACAAATCAGCCATCCTAGAAACTTTTAAGAGCTACAATCTTTCATTGGAAACATTAACTTCCTGAGAAGGTTCATACCTAACCTTGTTGAACTCCTAAGAAATATCAAAAACATGCTGAAAAGAGAAGTAGGAGTCAAGTGGACCACGGAAGCCAAACAATCCTTTGAATTGGGGAAACAAGCCCTTACCCAAACACCAGTTCTAATCAACCCCGACTTTACCAAGGATTTCTTCGTTTTCTCCTTTGCATCAGAACACACTATTGCTACTGTATTGCTTCAAAAGAACATTATGGGACAAGAACAACCCATAGCCTTCTTCAGCAAATAATTGAGGGATTCCCCTCTAAAACATAACATCATGGAGAAACAAGCCTTTGCCTTGATCAAAGCATTGAAAGACTTCAGAGTTTACATTTTGCACTCCCATGTTATTGCTTTTGTTCCACGTACAGTTGTTAAAGACATTATGAATCAGGACTCTGACAGTAAAAGGGATAAACGGATTGCTATTATCTTAGAATAGGATTTGGAAATTAGACCCACTGTTGTCACTCCTAGAGACAGCCTTGAGTTGTAAAAGACCAGTGCCTAGGACATCTTATGCAGTAAGGAGCGTAAGGTATAATTCAAGACTTTTACAGTATGAGGCTCTTTACTACTTCAATTTTCACAAGGGAAAGTAAAATAAATGGAACCAGAATATTCTTAGAGTCAGCAAAATAACAAGATGCCGTAGAGGCAAAGAATGAGTCCTTAATATAGATGCGTCAGACAGCTTAAAGACAAATTTCTTTAAGGAGGGATGGATTCTAAAATGCTTTACATCGATTTAAAAATCAGATGAAGTTTGCCGCATAGAAAATATAGAAGGATATTAAATACTAATGAGAGGGAACTCCGTAAACATATTTAAACATGAGATGGGCTTAAAAAGATAAGAATCCATACATGTCAATAGTTTTGAAAGAATAACATCTCACAGTATTTAATATGGAGGAATAATGAGTGAAGTGAAAAGTGAAACAACATACCATGCCTGAGCTATACTTAAAGCGCTTGACAAGCTTAGTATAAGTATCAATGGTGATAAATTTATACCAAAAGCTAGTGAGCCACTCGCATTCTAGAACATGATATAAGGAAGTGGAAACAGAGAAATAAATAGTAAAACGATATCACATAAGACAGAGTTACACACTATAGAACACTTAGACCAGAATCCTCACATAGAGTAAAACTTCTTCTTGCTAAGACCCAATGGGCTCTTTGCATTTCTATTAAGATTTTCACAACAAGCATACAACAATTCTTACACAGAAAAATTCTTTTGAAAATCTGGAACCAGTTTTTCTCTTATAGTCTTGCTTATATAGAAACCTCCATACATGAGCGAGAAGATATTTTTTGGAAAAATATCTTCGTCGCATGCCAAAAAAATTTTAAAGGTCCTTATCAAAATAACCAAAACTTATGATGAGGAAAAAAGTCCTCTCATCATTTGCAGTTAGGCACTCGGCCGTTTTGCAACAAAATATTAAACAACAGTCTTGGCAAAAAGTAAAATACTGGGGTGAAATATAAATTCCACCTAAAACTTGAAAATAACTAAATAAAGTAAAAGTAAAAAGGCCACTAGGGCCGAATCATGAATTAACAGTATTTCATTGATGAGAAGGGGTCGAGGGGGTCACTGACACTGGCGGCAGAACATTTGCAGATGAGCTGGCGATCTGGCTGGCAAACTGGGTGCACCTTTGTTGACCGTCCGCTGAAGGTTCAGGCATTGATGCGAATCCTTCCACCTTGATGAAGGCCTCAGTGAGATCATTTAGACTTGCCTCAGTGGGGACCTTATGTTTTATCAAATGCAGGAGAACGAATTCTGGGCGGAGCGATGAAACAATTGTCTCTGCTTTTAACCGAGCGGTTTTATCTGACAAGATGTCCGTTCGGTCCCTTTCTTCCTGGAGACGTGCTTCATATTCTGGTAATGATCGTAGCATGGAAGGAGTGGTAGGGTCCCAGCATGACGGAAGTCCTGCTGTTGTGATCTCGGCCCAAACTGCATTGAACCGTTCCACGCTGGCTGCCAACTGTTGTAGGGCCCTCGAAGCTATAATGCGGGCCGACTCCTTATCAATAATCTTCTGGCATTCGATGACTTCCTTAAACCAACTCGCTATGCCATGCTGCTCCACCTCACTATCTATCAACCCTTTCAAGAAAGAAACATATCCCTTGGCGTGCTGGGCTCTGCTGGACAAGTTGAGATCTCCCTCCTGAAACTTCCTCCTGAGATAGAGTACAAAATATTTTATTTCCTCGATGAATTTCAGGAACTCCCACTGCTCTGTTACGGCTGAAATGATCTCTGACCAAATTATTCTTCTTCCATCCTTGAGGGTGATGTTACCTTTCAGGCAGCTGTTGAGATCATTTATGGTCTTCTGTTGGTCGGCTCTTGCCTTCTTCTCCTGTTCAATCTCCTTCTGCAGTGTCTCTATTTTTCTGGTATTCTCAGCCAAGAAGGTTTCCAACTCAGTGATTATCTGCCTCGCGGTGGATGCCTGCTTTTATAGTATATCATTTGCAGCTTTCGCTGTGGTCAGCTACTCGGACAGCGAACTAGTCTCTGGTGGGGTTGTAGTTGGCACACAGCTGTGCGTGTCCCAGGTAGTCTGCAGCTCCGTCAGCCTCATCTGAAGAGTGGCGATTGTTTCCGCCATTTTTTCTTTTTCCTCTTTCTCCTTTTCTAGTGTGTCAGCCAAGTATTCTTTTTCTTTCTCTTCTTGCACCAATTCGGCCGTTTGCACATGGTGAGATGCCAGTATGCTTACCTTGCATTTCAGAGACGCGACCTCCTTCTGCAATTTCTCAATCACATAGCGCTGCGGATTTGAGTCTCCAGTTTCCTTTCCTTTGATCGACTCTGTGAGACCACGCACTTGATTTGAAAGAGCGCGGGAATTGGCCTGTTCCTTATTTAGGGTCGCCCTCACCTCCTCATGCTTTTTCTCCAATTTTCTCAGTGCAATAGTGACCCGCATTACCTCATCCTTCAACATATCACCCACCACCTGAAACAGGTTACATTTGTTGGGTGCTGGTACCTTGGCCATGTCAATTGCATACTCAAGCACCCTGTAACTAGTGGTACTTGCATCAAGATCCAAGATGGCCTCAGCCATAGAGAATACCAGGTGTTCTGTGTCCACATTCATGGAAGCTAAAACCCTGGTGTGATATTTTTCTACATAACCTTCCAGCTCGGCCTTGTACTTATCCTTGATCGTTCTGTTTTTCAGGGTCCGTTCAATTACAACTGGTGAGGTATAATCTCTGATGGCCTGTGAGACTTCAGAGAAGTCGGAGGAGGTAACACTATCTCTCAGCACTTTGATCCCAGCTTTGCTCCTGTCGGGTTGGTCATATGGTGTAAATGGCTCAAGCAATTTTTCTTCCCCTATGACTTCTGCCTCACTTGAGACTGTTTTCTGCTTTTTGCGAAGGGGAGAACCTGCTCCTGAGGGACCCACTTCTTCTTCTTCTTGGCGTCTATTGATGTCTTCTCCTTCCCCTGTGGCATATGAATCTATCTCCATCTGCAAAATCAAAGGCCAGGTTTCAAGGTTAGCACTCCACTCTATAAACGGTCTTGATTCATGTGCATAAGGAGTGGAATTGTTCCTCTTTATTCTGTTTGAGATAATTTCCTGAGGATCATAGGGCCAAGTCTTCCCCTGTCTTAGGTCCATGCCTTGCAACAGCTTCTCAACAATGGGAAGGGCTTGTCTTGAATTCACAATAAATAGGCCAATAGTGATAGGGAGTCTCAGGATGAAACCTTTCTTTGCAGGGACAAAGTGGAGTTGGTCAGACTTGAGAGTCTACCGAATATACTCCAGAGCATAAAATCGTCGAGCAGGAAACACAGGCAGCTAGTAAGGGGGAACTTCGGCTCCATAGACTCGAATTTCAGTGTAATTGTCAAATAGATACCAATCCCCGGTGCTCTAGGTTTTACTAGCTTGTAGCCAGCTCTTCATTTCAGGAAAAACCCTAGGTGAGGGTGAATCATGGATATTAGTATAGATAATGGGCATGAACTCATTTAGGAACCTGGAATAACCCACCCCATTTGGAAATTGGCGTACTGCAAATTTCCAATCAAAAACAGGTCGGGGTTGAGAATTGACATCGTATACCCTATCTAAGCCCAAACCCTCGAACTTCTTAGCATGCTGATATAAGAAAAGGTAGAAGACCATTGAACAAAAATGGAAGTGACCATTTTCTAAAATCTCTTGGAACTGGTTCTAAATGTTAGCAGCTAAGAAGCCAGGGATATCCAGAACTACCCCCTTTTGAAACATTAACCACAAGAAATAAACACATACCCTGGAAACTTCCCCCAAACCGCTTACACCTAAAATACCCGCGATGAGGGCAAGGATGGGCTACACTTCTTCTTTGAACAGACTCAACGGGAAAGGTTTTGCAGCAGGAAGAGACGTAGCCTGGTTGTTGGTTATAGAGGAAATGAAGTCGTTTGGTGCTCCCATGGCAATTTGGTGAACTGGGAGGTTAAAGCCACTTCACTGAAACTGGTATAGGTGGCTCTGGTGGGAAAGCGAAGGGCTTGTCTGATAATGTCGGGGAAAAGAGAAAAAATATTATTCCCCTGAGCAGAGGTAAACGTGCCTCAACGCTCATCGTAAGCATCTCTAAGCCAGCAAATAAAATCGACCACTAGGTAGACTGGGGGGGTAATATGATGATGTAAACCTGATACAACCACTCGATATTGATCCCTATTTTCAACATGTCGCCTAAAAAGCTCGGGTTTTATACTGCTGATGGGAAAAGGGTATTACGGATCACAAATTTCGGCTTTCAGGTCGATGAAAGGCTCGAACCCGGGAGGGTTTCTAGTTTCACGAACCTGAGGAGTCTCTGGTTCAGTTTTCTTGGGTGTGCCCCTTCCCATGACTGACATATAAAAATTTTAAAAATGAAAAGAAAGCAGAGGGAATATGAGGGATGGATTACCTGTGCAGTAGGGAAATCTGCTCGGGAAAACGATGCGGGGGGTGTTGATAGTGACTGGGTAGACCTTGGCACTAGCTCCCACTTTGTTTATATCGTAGATGGAAAACCTGCAAATTTTACTGCAGTAAAATACGGGAGGACTGTTATCTAAGGCTGAGAGTTCTAAGGTAAAAGGCAGAGAGGTGAAATAAATGGGGGGGAGTGTCGTAAGGACACTAACAGTGGAGCACGTGGCATGTAGGAATTGGGTGTCAGCTGGAAGCAGGTGAACACCGCGTGCCAGGTTTAATACTGGTATGGGCCTCGGTACCAGCTCACCTAGAAACTTACCTTACCTTTTTGCTGCATAAGCCATCTGGTTCTTGAAGAATATCCTTCGTAAGGCTAGTTAAATACACAGCGTACAGGTCTCTGGGGCCCGCACTTCACTCTACCACCTCACTCTTGCCTGCGCTTTTCTCCGCCACATCATCTTTACCTCGGGTCCACCCCATGGCACGTCACCTTAATTCCGTGGGGGTGTGGGTCTCTTCCCCCTTCCGCTTCTTGACCCCCGCGGAAATTCCCATATGAAGAGTTCCCTCACATGTGTATTGTGGACGCGGCAAGCTTTTTAATAATTTTTTTTTGTGTCCTTTGCACCATACCTTTGCCCTTTTGCTTGGTTTGGATTTTTTTCGTGCATATGCTTCGATTTTTAGGCACGTGACTTGTATTACATCATTTCTCTTCGACCAACCCTTAAATGTTTCACAATCTGTCATAATATTCGATACATGGCTTCTCAAGGCTTAATTAAAAAATGACTCATGTTAAATAATGATCAACATTGGCTCCACCTGGGGAAGACACGTTCATTCTTGAGCATGTCGAGAACTTCACAGACCACCTGTTTATCTTTTGTGGACACCATTCCTCAACACTTTTAATTTTCCTCTTCATGATCCATCACGTCACACACATTATTCAATCAAAGACGAAAACAGTAACTAATATACAATATGATACATCAGGCTCTCTCGGCCTGACTAAGAACTGGAAATAAGGCTTGAGAAACTGACCGTTTAAATGGGCATCGAGCAGATCTCCCTGTAAATTTTCCAACTTGAAATTATTGTTGCCACCTTGTTCTTCAATTTTAAAGGGGCCGAACCAGAGTGGGTCGAATTTACCGTGTTTCCCTTTATCAGCCCTTCGAATGTCCCATCTGAGCACTAAATCCCCTATCTGTAACTTTCTGTCCTTGGCACGTTGATCGAAAAGATCCTTCATTTTCTCCTGGTATTCAACTAGCCTCTGACCCACCTGGTTCTACGTTTCTTCTAGCTCCACCAGCTAGTTGATTCTCCTGGTCACATCATCGGGTTCTTCCTAACTTTCTTGCATGAATCGAGCTATTGGTAATGCTAACTGTACAGAGAAAATTGCTGCCCTCCCATATACTAATTCATACGGGGACTTCCCGGTGGCTCTCTCGCTGGTAATCCTGTTGGCCCATAGAGTGAATTTTAGCTGGGAATCCCAATTCTTCTGATTTTCATTGATAACCTTCTTCAGTGCTCTTACCAGCATTTTATTTGAAGACTCTGCTAGGCCGTTTCCTTGTGGGTAATAGGCTGTAGAGTGACCTAGTGCAATATTATACTGTTGACAGAAGCTGACAAACTTTGCAGATTTAAAGGCCTGTGCATTGTCGGTCACAATCTTGGCAGGGCAGCCAAATCTAGATATGATGTTTTCTTCCATGAATTTTATCACCACAGTATCTGTTGCATTCTTGGCGGGTACAGATTCCACCCACTTTGTGAAATAATCTGTGGTAGTTAGTATCCACTTATGCTGACCGCTTGATGGAGGATGTATTTCACCGATAAAGTCAATTCCCCACTGTTGGAAAGGTTCATCTACATGAACAGGGATCATGGGCAGAGGTGCTAGCTTCTGTCTTTCAGCAAATCTTTGGCATTTCTCACAAGCTCTCACCCGGGCAAAGACATCTCCAAAGAGTTTGGGCCAGAAGAAACTAGCCTTCAGGATTTTATGAGCAGTAGCCCTCCAACTGTAATGGCCCCCACAGATTCCTTCATGAAACTCAACCATTATACTGTCTACCTCTTCTTCAGTGAGACACAGGAGCAGGATGCCTAAGGGGTCTCGCCAGTACAGCCGACCATTTGCAACCACGTACTTATGTGACCTCAACCTCAGTGTTATGTATTTAGCTTTGTCACAGCTGGGTGGGAAACTGAGTGTTAGAAGATATTCCACTATCTCCTTGTACCAGGGGCTGATGAGGTACTTCATATGTGTTTTCTGGGAAGCTATCTCTACTCCTTGTGGTTCTTCTTTCCTCTCTGACTCCTCGTTTTCCATCATGGATAGGTTTATACCCAGAGCCTGACAATTTGATTCAGACAAGATTTTAGCTAACCCTTGTCCCTTGATTAGTTTGTAGGGCAGATGTCTAGCTCGTACTCCTGTATTTTGGCTATCCATTTCCCTCTTTTTCCTTCACTATCTCCCTGGATAAGGATATCCTTAACAGCTGTTGTGGGCACAGATGCAGTGACATGGGACTGGAGGACATACATATGAAAGGCTTTAAGGGAATTCACTAGAGCATACGCCTGATTTTCCAATATGTTGTATTTCAGCTCAGCATCACAAAGCACCTGACTGAAAAAGGAAATAGGCTGCTCACACCCTTCTTGATTTTTCTACAACAGGACTCCTGCTACTATATGAGGTGATGCAAAGGAAAAGATCATAAAAGGTTTGGCATAGTCTAGCCCAACTAACACAGGGGCTTCAGCAAATGCATTTTTAATCCTAGCAAAAGCCTCTCGTGATTCTTTTGACCACTTGACCTCATTATTCTTCTTCAGCATGTCAATTATGTGCCTAACTATCTTAGCATAGTTAGGGATGAACCTCCTTAGAAAGTTTATACGGCCTAGGAACACCTGAACTTCCTTTTTATTTCTACGGAGGGAAATGCCATTTATGACTTCTACTCTCTTAGGGTCTATCTTTACTCCATCTTTGGTTACAATATGCCCCAAAAGCTTGCCTTCTTCCATTGCAAACAAGGACTTCTGTGGGTTTAAGGAGAGGCCATACTTTCTGCACTTCTCAAAGGTTTTGCGCAAGTGTTCAATGTGCTCTGCATCATCTTTTGAGAACACAGTAATGTCGTCCAAATATACCACCACAAACTTATCTTGCTCTCCGATAAAGAAATGTCCATGGCCCTCTGAAAAGTGGCCCCTGCGTTAATCAACCCAAAAGGAATCCTGGCGTACATAAACGTCCCCCACGGAGTGGTAAAGGCAGTATTATTTTGATCTTCTGGTAGTACAACCACTTAATTGTACCCAGAGAATCCATCCATCATCAACATTCGAGAAGCTCCTACCACTTTCTGCAAGATGTGATCCATCTTGGGCAGTGGATAATTATCCTTTAAGGATGCTCTGTTCAGATTCCTGAAATCAACACATAGCCTTATTTCTCCGTTCTTCTTCCGCACAGGGACTAAGTTTGCTACCCACTTAGAATATCTCAATGGTACAATGATTGTTGTCTTCAGTAGTTTCTTAATTTCTTTCTTGATAGAAGGTAGCAGCACGGGATTTATCTGTCTAAGCTTCTATTTATGTGGTTTTGCATCTCCCTTCAGTGGAATTTTATGCTGCATGATGTTGATATCGAAGGTTTTTAGGTCTTGATAAGACCATGCAAACACGTCTTTATATGCCTAGAATAATTTCTGGTAAAGTTGTTTATATTCCCTCGGGACCTTCTTGGACAACTTCACGATTTTAGGGTCAGCCTCAGTGCCAAGATTCAGATCTTCTACCAGATTCTCTTTTACAACTTTGTTCGGCTGTAGTGGAACATCATTCTTATTAAACAACCTTTTTAAGGGCACTAGTCCTTGGGGAATGACATTCCTTTTCAACTGCAGAAATGTTTGGCCAGCCACCTTTTCTTCCCATTTATCTCCTGAAGTGTCTTCAGTCTCCTCCTCTTCACAAATATCGATCTCCATGTTGGAAAATTACCCAACTCTTTCCAAGAATCTCTTCACCTGTTCTTGATCTTCAAACACTTGCCAATGTTTGATGTTTTCTGGGATCGATGGCCGATAACGTACCTCAATTTCATATCTCAAGAGAGGATTCTGAGGTGGACGAAAAGTACTGGCAGCCACTGCAAGGGAGTTTGCCATCCTATTCTGCTCCCGGGGCATGAACTGGATATTGAATGCCAAGAATAAATTCTCCACTAGATCCCAAACTTCATTCCTATAAGCCCTTAGCCTAGGATGTTTGGCTTGGCACTGATTCCTCACTTGTCTGACTACCAGTTCTGAATCTCCCAGAACCTTTAGACTTTGTATGTTCATACTCCTAGCTGTCTGCAGCCCCAATAGAAGTGCTTCATACTCGGCCACATTATTTGTGGCTTCATACTCCAGCTTGAATGACAAAGGGACCCATTCTCCTACAGGAGAAATCAATAATACCCCAGCCCCATTACCTTCCCTGGAGTTTGCCCCATCAAAATGAAGTGTCCAGATTTCTGATTCAAGACTCTCTATGGATTGTTCTGTCTTGATCTGGTAAAATGATGGTTCATGAGCGTACTCTTGATCTTCCTCTAGCATTAGACATGAGAAATCACCCTCTCTGCTATAAAATAGAGAGTTAACTGAGTCATCTGCCTTGGTAACTGTCTTGACAAATCTGGTTTCCCGGTATAGCCTCCTGTCTTGACCACCAAATACAGGGATAGTGGCATAGGTCAGGTCCAGCTTGATTGATCCACCAATTTTAGTCCCCCAATATCTTGACAGTAGCATGCCAAAGCGCGCAGGAATGTCAGCCACCACTATATCCATCACTACAGTTTTTGCTGGGATCTGAGCCAGATTGACCACTAAGTCCTTTATCATGCCCAGGCACTTAACTCTTTTAGAGTCAAAAGAGTAAGGTTCTTTGTATGGGTGGGTGATCTGTATTCCTAGCTGCTCCATGACCAAGAGGGGTAAAAGGTTATGAGAGGCTCCCGAATCTAACATACAGTTATGCAGCAGCAGGTCATGTATTACTAAAGACACATAAAAAGGGGGAGTAGCAGCATCTAACTCTTCGACATGTGGGCCAAAAAAAACCATAGGCCTTTCTTCTTGAAGGTTCAGACTGTCAGGAATATGTATTACTTCTGGGGGAAGCATAAAGGATGTGACCTGGGACTAATATGTAGGTTGCTTTAACAATTTGGTTAAGGGAACTGGGATTTTAACATTTTCGAGTTCCTTTTGTAAACTGAAGGCAGAGGAGGACCTATCTACTGACACTTCTTTTGATTCTTTATCTTTGGAATCTTTGTTCTGGGGGAGAGGTTTGACTTCTTTTAATATTGGCTTGACACTAGGGAGTGTAGCCCCTTGTGAAGACGATGGAATTTGATCACCAGACTACAAAGATTGGTTAAGAAGCCTCTTACCTTTGTCCGGGGTCCTTTGAGCTGTTGCCTCTTTCTGTGCGGGGGCTTCCTCTTGAGTTGTATCCTCCTCCTGATCCTAAGTGTGAGTTCTCTTCCTGGAAGATCTGAGGTCATATCTTCTGTTGAATTGAGCTTGCATGAAATCGACGAACTGATTGCAGTATTCATCAATCTCAGGATCTTCAGCGTCTTCATTAGCTTTTCCCTATGTCTGTGCCTGTACCTCCACTTCGTCACTTTCATGTATGGGGCATTCCACTTCATCACTGTTTGAGAAAGCAAGGTATGCTTCTTCTTGCTCATAAGTGGTGTCTTCGGTAGGACCATCTACTTGTCCTTCCAAATACAGAGGATGTGGTACCTGGTCTTACTATTCCTTCCTTTCCCTTTGCAGTATCTGCAAGGGTGGCTTCTTGTATTGAGGATTATAACCTCTGTTTGGGGCATTTTGGAAATTCTTGGAGGGTGAATTCTTGGCCTCCATTTCAAGCTTAACCAACTTACTTGAGAGATTCTTGACCATCTTGTTCATCTCCTCAATCGTGTCATTAGCCAAATATCTATCTTGGCTTGAGGTGGATACCTCTTCTTTCCCCCTTCTCCTGGTATCTTGTTCAGATTTTCCCTTTGATTTACCAGTGGAGGCAAAGTTTGCCTCAAGCTCCAGTGCATTTGTCTGGGCATCATCCAGGGTGGCTGGCTTTCTTTCTCTCAGAGAGAAGCCGAATTCTAAGTCAAAATCTGCCACGAAAACAACCTTGGCAGCGGTCTGGTGAGGCTTCATATCTGCGGGAAGGCTTAGGTACAACTTTTTAAATCTCTTAATAAATTCAGCCACCCCTTCATTATGTCTTTTCTTGAGTGTGTTAAACTCAGTAAGACAATGTCCATGATCTTTCTTCTCTCCACATTTTCTGAGAAAAGTGTCCTCCATCCCTTCCCAAGTGGTGACAGAATGATCTCCCAGTGTCTTGAACCATTTTCTGGCTTCACCATCAAGGGATTGCACAAACAGTCTTAGGACTACGTTGAGATGTTCCACATTAAAATTTTCTACGAACGAGCAGAAGACCTCAAGGTGTTTTTGAGCTTCAATCTTGTTTTCCCCATTGAAATGGGGTAGGATATTTATATAGTCTTGTGGCATATCATTGAGCACTTGAGGTAATTCCAGGGGGGCATAATTATTTAGCAAGAAGCCTGGAACATTAGCCATTGGAGGAGGAGGTGGAGGTAATAGAAGGGTTTGATGTGTAAGAGGAGGGGGAGGTGGAAGTGAGGTGTGAATGACAATGGGAATGTATTGAACAGTAGCTTGGGGTGATGACGAAAAAGGCGGAGTATTAACAGCAGATACTTCGGTGATTTCTTTGACCTCTTCAGGCTCTAGAGTGGGATGGGATGTGTAACGAGTGGTATCTATTGATTCAGCCTCATCCTTCACTTGGATGTTTCCCAGAGGTAGACTGTCTGAGTAGTAACCGGTTTCTCCCAAAGCGGAGTCAGAATCTTGCACTTGGGCTACTTGAGAAGAGGAGGACGGAAAGTCTTCTAAAGAAAATTGTGGGATCTCAGTATGAATGAATTGTCTCTCCCTCCAATTTCTTCTATGTAGTATTCTCTCTGGGTCAGACACAGAGGGTGTCTTTGGCTGAGACGTATCTGACCTAAGGTGTGGCTTCCGAGGAGCTAGGACTGCAAATAGATTTACCTGAAAAATGAATGTGGAGTTGCCAAGGTGAGGGATATACAACTCTAAACTCTCCATGCTCACCTAATTTGAAGAGTGAATAAGGTTTTTTTGAGGCCCAGGGATTTCAATTTCTCTCAACTTCGTTCCCCGGCAACGATGCCAAAACGATTTTGTCACTCCTAGAGACAGCCTTGAGATGTAAAAGACTAGTGCCTAGGACATCTTATGCAGTAAGGAGCGTAAGGTATAATTCAAGACTTTTAAAGTATGAGGCTCTTTACTACTTCAATTTTCACAAGGGAATGTAATATAAATGGAACCAGAATATTCTTAGAGTCAGCAAAATAATGAGATGCCACAGAGGCAAGGAATGAGTCCTTAATATAGATGCGTCAGACAGCTTAAAGACAACTTTCTTTAAGGAGGGATAGATTCTAAAATTCTTTACAGAGATTTAAAAATCAGATGAAGTTTGCTACGTAGAAAATACAGAAGGATATTAACTAATAATGAGAGAGAACTCCGTAAACATATTTGAACATGAGATGGGCTTAAAAAGATAAGAATCCATACATGTCAATTGTTTTGAAAGAATAACATATCACAGTATTTAATATGGAGGAATAATGAGTGAAGTGAAAAGTGAAACAACATACCATGCCTGAGCTATATTTAAAGCGCTTGACAAGCTCAGTATAAGTATAAATGGTGATAAATTTATACCAAAAGCTAGTGAGCCACTCACATTCCAGAACATGATATAAGGAAGTGGAAACAGAGAAATAAACAGTAAAACGATATCACATAAGACAGAGTTACACACTATAGAACACTTAGACTAGAATCCTCACATAGAGTAAAACTTCTTCTTGCTGAAACCCAACGGGCTCTTCGCATTTCTATTAAGATTTTCACAACAAGCATACAACAATTCTTACAAAGCAAAATTATTTTGAAAATCTGGAACCAATTTTTCTCTTCTAATCTTGCTTATATAGAAACCTCCATACATGAGCGAGAAGATATTTTTTGGAAAAATATCTTCCTCGCATGAAATTTTTTTGTTAAAGGTCCTTATCAAAATAACCAAAACTTATGATGAGGAATAAAGGCCTCTCATCATTTGTAGTTAGGCACTTGGCCGTTTTGAAACAAAATATTAAACAACAGTCTTGGCAGAAAGTAAAATACTGGGGTGAAATATAAATTCCACCTGAAACTTGAAAATAACTAAATAAAGTAAAAGTAAAAAGGCCACTAGGGCCGAATCATGAATTAACAATATTTCATTGACGAGAAGGGGTTGAGGTGGTCGCTGACACTGGTGGCGAAACATTTGCAGACAAGCTGGCGATCTGGCTGGCAAACTCGGTGCACCTCTGTTGACTGTCCGCTGAAGGTTCAGGCATTGCTGCGAATCCTTCCACCTTGATGAAGGCCTCAGTGAGATAATTTAGATTTGCCTCAGTGGGGATCTTATGTTTTATCAGATGTAGGAGAACGAATTCTGGGCAGAGCGATGAAACAATTGTCTCTGCTTTTAACCGAGCGGTTTTATCTGACAAGATGTCCATCCGGTCCCTTTCTTCCTGGAGACGTGCTTCATATTCTGGTAATGATCATAGCATGGAAGGAGTGGTAGGGTATCAGCATGACGGAAGTCCTACCGTTGTGATCTCGGCCCAAACTGCATCGAACCGGTCCACGCTGGCTGCCAACTGTTGTAGGGCACTCGAAGCTATAACACGGGCCGAATCCTTATCAATAATCTTCTAACATTCGACGGCTTCCTTAAACCGACTCGCTATGCCATGCTACTCCACCTCACTAGATCTCAACCCTTTCAAGAAAGAAACATATCCCCTGGCGTGCTGGGCTCTGTTGGACAAGTTGAGATCTCCCTCCTGAAACTTCCTCCTGAGATAGAGTACAGAAGATTTTATTTCCTCGATGACTTTCAGGAACTCCCACTGCTCTGTTACAGCCGAAATGATCTCTGACCAAATTATTCTTCTTCCATCCGTGAGGGTGATGTTACCTTTCAGGAGGCTATTGAGATCATTGATGGTCTTCTGCTGGTCGGCTCTTGCCTTCTTCTCCTGTTCAATCTCCTTCTGCAGTGTCTCTATTTTTCTGGTATTCTCAGCCAAGGAGGTTTCCAACTCAATGATTCTCTGCCTCATGGTGGATGCCTGCTTTTCTAATACATCATTTGCAGCTTTCGCTGTGGTCAGCTGCTCGGACAATGAAATAGTCTCTGGTGGGGTTGTAGGTGGCACACAACTGTGCGTGTCCCAGGTAGTCTGCAGCTCCGTCAGCCTCCTCTGAAGAGTGGCGATTGTTTCTGCCATTTTTTATTTTTCCTCTTTCTCCTTTGCCAGTGTGTCAGCCAAGTATGATTTTTCCTTCTCTGCTTGCGCCAATTTGGCTGTTTGCACATGGTGAGATGCCGGTATGCTTACCTTGCGTTTCAGAGATGCGACCTCCTTCTGCAATTGCTCAATCACATAGCGATGTGGATTTGAGTCTCCAGTTTCCTTTCCTTTGATCGACTCTATGAGACCGCACACTTGATTTGAAAGAGCACAGGAATTGGCCTATTCCTTCTTTAGGGTCGCCCTCACCTGCTCATGCTTTTTCTCCAATTTTCTCAATGCAATAGTGACCCACATTACCTCGTCCTTAAACATATCATCCACCACTTGAAATAGGTTACATTTGTCGGGTGCTGGTACCTTGGCCATGTCAATTGCATACTCAAGTACCCTGTAACTAGTGGTACCTGCATCAGGATCCAAGATGGCCTCAGCCATAGACAATTCCAGGTGTTCTGTGTCCACATTCATGGAAGCTGAAACCTTGGTGTGATATTTTTCTACATAACCTTCCAGCTCGGCCTTGTACTTATTCCTAATCGCTCTATTTTTCAGGTTCCTTTCAATTACAACTGGTGAGGTATAATCTCCGATGGCCTGTGAGACTTCAAAGAAGTAGGAGGAGGTAACACTGTCTCTCAGCACTTTGATCACAGCTTTTCTCCTGTCGGGTTGGCCATATGGTGTAAACGGCTCAAGCAGTTTTTCTTCCCCTATGACTTCTGCCTCGCTTGAGACTGTTTTATGCTTTTTATGAAGGGGAGAACCTGCTCCTGAGGGACCCACTTCTTCTTCTTCTTGGCCTCTATTGACGTCTTCTCCTTCCCCTGTGGCAGATGAATCTGTATCCATCTGCGAAATCAAAGGCCAAGTTTCAAGTTTAGCCCTCCACTCTATAAACGGTCTTGATTCATGTGCATAAGGAGTGGACTTGTTCCTCTTTCTTCTGTTTGAGATAATCTCCCGAGGATCATAGGGCCAAGTCTTCCCCTGTCTTAGGTCCATGCCTTGCAACAACATCTCAACAATGGGAAGGGTTTGTCTTGAATTCACAATAAACGGGCCAATAGTGATAGGGAGTCTTAGGATGAAACCTTTCTTTGCAGGGACAAAGTGGAGTTGGTCAAACTTGAGAGTCTGTCGAATATACTTCAGAGCATAAACTCGTCGAGCAAGAAACACAGGTAGCTGGTAAGGGGGAACTTCGGCTCCATAGACTCGAATTTCAGTGTAATTTTCAAATAGATACCAATCCCCAGTGCTCTGGGTTTTACTAGCTTGTAGCCAACTCTTCATTTCAGGAAAAACCCTAGGTGAGGGTGAATCATGGATGATAGTATAGACAATGGGCATGAACTCATTTAGGAACTTGGAATAACCCACCCCATTTGGCAATTGGCGTACTGCAAAGTTCCAATCAAAAATAGGTCAGGGTTGAGAATTGACATCGTATACCCTATCTAAGCCCAAACCCTCGAACTTGTCAGCATGCTAATATAAGAAAAGGTAGAAGACCATCGAACAAAAAATGAAGTGACCAATTCTCGAAAGCTCTTGGAACTGGGTCTGAATGTTAGCAGGCAAGAAGACAGGGATATCTAGAACTACCCCCTTTTGAGACATTAACCACAAGAAATAAACACATACCCTGGAAAATTCCCCCAAACTGCCTACACCTAAAAGACCCGCGATGAGGGCAAGGATGGGCTGCACTTCTTCTTTGAACAGACTCAACGGGAAAGGTTTTGCAGCAGGAAGAGACATAGCCTGGTTGCTAGTTATAGAGGAAATGAAGTTGTTTTGGTGCTCCCATGGCAATTTGGTGAACTGGGAGGTTAAAGCCACTTCACTGAAACTGGTATAGGTGGCGCTGGTGGGAAAGCAGAGAGCTTGTCTGATAATGTCAGGGGAAAGAGAAAAAATCTTATTCCCCTGAGCAGAGGTAAACGTGCCTCAACACTCATCGTAAGCATCTCTAAGCCAACAAAGAAAATTGACCACCGGGTAGACTAGGGGGGTAATCTAATGATATAAACCTGATACAACCACCCGATATCGATCCCTATTTTCGAAATGTCACCTAAAAATCTCGGGTTTTATACTGCTAATGGGAAAAGGGTATTGGGGATCACAGATTTCGGCTTGTAGGTCAATGAAAGGCTCGAACCCGGGAGGTTTTCTGGTTTCACGGACCTGAGGAGTCTCTGGTTTAGTTTTCTTGGGTGTGCCCCTTCCCATGACTGACATATAAAACTTTTACAAACAAAAGGAAAGCAGAGGGAATATGAGGGACGGAGTACCTGTGCATTAGGGAAATCTTCTCGGGAAAACGACGCGGGGGGTGTTGATAGTGACTGGGTAGACCTTGGCACTAGCTCCCACTTATTTTATACCATAGCTGGAAAACCTGCGAATTTTACTGCAATAAAATATGGGAGGACTGTTATCTAAGATTAAGATTTTTGAGGTAAAAGGCGGAGAGGTGAAATAAACAGGGGGGGGTGTCGTAAGGACACTGACAGTGGAGCACGCAGTGTGTAGGAATTGGGTGTCAGATGGAAGCAGGTGAACACCGCGTGCCGGGTTTAATACTGTTACGGGCCTCAATACCAGCTCACCTAGAAAATTACCTTACCTTTCTGCTGCATAAGCGATTCGGTTCTTGAAGAATATCCTTTGTAAGGCTAGTTAAATACACAACATACAGGTCTCTGGGGCCCGCACTTCACTCTGCCACCTCACTCTTGCCTGTGCTTTTCTCCGCCACATCATCTTTACCTCTGGTCCACCCCATGGCACGTCACCTTAATTTCGTGGGGGTGTGGGTCTCTTCCCCCTTCCGCTTCTTGACCCCCGTGGAAATTCCCATATGAAGAGTTCCCTCGCATGCGTATTGTGGACGTGGAAATCTTTTTAATAATTCTGTTTTGTGTCCTTTGCACCATACCTTTTCCCTTTTTCTTGGTTTGGAATTTTTTCGTGCATATGCTTCGATTTTTAGGCACGTGACTTTTCTTACATCGTTTCTCTTCGACCAACCCTTAAATGTTTTACAATCTGTCATAATATTCGATACATGGCTTCTCAAGGCTTAATTAAAAAATGACTCATGTTAAATAATGATCAACACCCACTAAACTGATTAAAGGACAAGGAATCACAAAACTCATGGCTGAATCAGATTTTCAAGCACTAGACATGAATATGATTGATGCATTAGAGGAATAAGAAGAGTTCACAGCTCCACCCATTGAAGAATTATTTCTGAATTCATCTTGGTATGCTGATATTTTATATGTGCTTTTTTATCTTAATGCTCCACCTACTTTATCCAAAACAAATGCTACATTCTTGAAACAAAAGGCTTTAAATTTCTGCATTTTAGATGGAGATTTGTATTGGAAAATTTTTGTTGCCATCTTGCTTAAATGTTTGCTTGAAGATGATGCAGGTAGAACTATGCATGAGTTTCAAGAAGGAGAGTGTGGAGGTCATCTCTACTAGAAAACCAAAGCCAACAAGATCCTTAGAGCTAGCTACTATTGGCCCACTCTTTTCCCTAACATACACAAGCTAGTTGCGACTTGCCATAAATGCCAAATATTTGATGGCAAGAAAAAACTCCTACCCTTGCCCTTGCATCCTATCAGTGTTGAAACTCGTTTTCAACAGTGGGGTTTAGATTTAATTGGCAAAATCCACCCTGCCTCATCTACCCAACACAAGTGGATTCTCACTGCTACTTATTATTTCACCAAATGGATAGAAGCCATCCCTTCAAGGAATGCCACTGACTTAGTCATCATAAAATTCCTTGAAACCAACATCTTGTCCAGATTTGGCTGCCCCAAAAATATCATCACCGATAATGCTACTGCATTTAATTCCAAAAGAATGGTGGACTTTTGCTACAACTACCACATCACACTAGGGTACTCTACCTCTTATTACCCTCAAGGTAATGGTTCGGCTAATTCCTCTAACAAAATTTTGGTGAACATCATCAAGAAGCTGTTAGAAGAGAACAAAAAATCAGGGCATAGAAAACTGGTGCATGCACTATGGGCTGATAGACTAAAAACTAAGAAATATATCAATATGTCTCCCTATAAGCTGGTTTATGGCATGGATGTTGTTATACCAACATCATTGGGAGTTTCAGTTATGAAGCTTCTTCAAGAGGTTCAATCATAAGAGAATGACATGAAAAGGAGGTTGAACCAAACCATTCATTTGCAACAATAAAAGGAATAAGTTTACCAAAGAACACAAGCAGTGTGAGAGAATATCAAGAAGATCTTTGATAGAGGGACCAAAGCCAATGACTTCCAGATTGGGGACAAGGTGCTGAAATGGGATTCAAGGAGGGAGGACAAAGGCAAGCATGGAAAATTTGAAAATTTGTGGAAAGGTCCTTACATCATTCATTCAATTAGATGTAACAACGCTTTCTTTTTACAAGAGCTGGATGGAGTAGATTTATTTGGAGGTTTTGTCAACAACAGGATGCTCAAACACTATTTTTGTCAAAATTCCTAGTTTAAAGCTTTCATTCATTGTACATAACATTGATTGATGAAAAATCAGAAAAAAAAAAAAAAAAAAAAAAAAAAAAAAAAAAAAAAAAACCACAAAAACATAAAAATAAGTAAAAGAGGGCAGAAAAAGAATAGGTACAGCCCCATACCCAAAAAAAAGTATTTATGAAACTGTGCAAGCCTAAATGCCACTACTTTTGAAGAAAAGAAAGCCTTGTTCAGTCATCTAGCCTAAACATGACTGAACATGTTTTAAATTTCTGTTGATAGGTTAGTGAAAGAGGACTTGCCAAACAATTTAAGCTTGGCTTGTTAGTAGATTAGATTAGGAAATATTGTTGGTTCCCAAAGCATAAATCTGAACCAAAAAGAAGAGAGGGATACATAAAAAATTATAGATCACAACTCTCATGTTTTCTAGTTTTGATTGTACAAAAATAATGTTTGTGTGCAGCTTGTCCAAATTCCACAGCCCATGGAAAATTAGATTGCTAAATTTTATTTTGATAATGTTTTCAATTTCATGTTAGTAGGATAGAGAAAGAAAATTTTGTCAAATAGTTTAATCTTGACAGATGATTAGACTAAGTAGAAAATAAGAGAGTTCATTAGCCTAATCTGAACTCTCGGGGGTGATAAGGATACAAGTAGATATTTGTATGCTTTCAAAGGAAAAGAATGTTAAGGGTTTTCCAGTCCATGTGCACCCAAAAGAAGAAAAAAATTTAGGCAAAGTAGCATGGGTAGGTAGAACTGAGATTGAAGAAATCATGTTTTCGGATTTTTTAAGATCATAGCTTCAAGAGAACATCAGCAAATGAAGGAAGAAAGGATTTTCCAAGTGCAAGTAAGGCACTGGTCCTCAAAACTCAAAGATTTGAGCTCTGAGCTCCTAGAAACCTCTTGAAAAGGAGCTGCCCTCCCCAAGTGGAGCCAGTGTTAGTCATCCATAATTTTTACTATCTATAGATGACTAAATATCAGTTCTAGATTCTAAAAAGAAGGTTCCTGAATATTGTGAGTTTTAGAAATCTCACTGCCTTCATTATCCTTATACCAAAATTTTCACTATTCTACTCTTTTGTCATTCCATGGTTAACCTACCACTCCTAAAAGACCCCTCATGGGCTTGTGCCACTCAGCTATATCCTATTTTCCCACATATAACCTCAACACTCTGTTTTGCCTTTGCCTCTCACCCCTCCACTATCCATCTAGGGTTACCAAACAACCTGTTCCTTCCCATGTTCACCAGGTACCTCAAGCATTGATGGTATCAAAACTATCTCTGTAGGCCATTTATATAAATCAAGTACATTGGATTTTGGATCTTCAATACATCAATTTTTCAAATACTCTATTTTTACACTTGACTACCCTAAACCAAGTTTTAGTCAAAGACCAGATCAAAGGATCCTCCCACTAGGTCATTAGGTTTTCATAGGTTGTAGGGTCATCCTTGGTGTTCTAAGCACTGCTTTTCCTATGCTAGAAGCTGGCTCAAATGTAAAAGAATATCAGCACATGGTTGTCCAAGAAATATCAGAAAATCTCCAAGGAGAACTACTTTATCAAGTTCAAGTTCTACAAAGGGTAAATGTGAAGTTTGACACTTCTGTGGGAGTGTTAAAATGACTATCAACAGACAATGGGTAAGGTAAAAGGCATTCTCCTCAATAAATACATTCAAAACAAATAAAGAGGAATTATTTTGTGTTCAAGAAGAATCAAGGTTTCTAAGCCTGATTGGGCTAGCAGTGTGCCAAGTAAGAATCCAATGCAGCAAATCACATGAAGGAGGTACACCAAGAAAACCAGACATGAAGAGAAGTTTTTTCAGAATTTATGGATGATATAGAGAAAAAGGTGAGGTGAACTAGACATAAATGAATGAACTTGAATGGGATATAGATAAATTAGAATACAACATTGATAATTGTTCTCAAACATCCCAAAAACCTAGGGTTTTGGGAAGATGGTCAAAGGAGGTAAAATGAAGATGTTAGGCCTCCATGATGACAACAGAAAGAAGATTTTAAGAGATTGTTGTGTGTGACATCCTAGAGTTTTTCAAATGAGTTTATCATGCCTAAGGATCAATGAGAAAGGTGAAGCTAGGGTTTTCAGTCACCTGCCAAGCACAAGATACTTTGAGCTCCAAGGTAAGAACAAGAAAAGTTTTGAAAATACTGCCTTGTGTTTAAGTTCCTAAGGTTGTCAAGGGTAAAGTTAGCATGCTTCAAAGATTATAGGGAAAAGCCATTTCAGGGTTCTCATAGTCATCTGTCATCAAAAGAGTTAAAAGGATATCAACAAGCCAAAGACATTCAATCTTGTGACTCAAACAAAATCTGTAGAACAAGGAGATGAAGAGTATCAGTGAGCAAGGTTTAGATTATCATTTCAGGCACCTGCAAATCAGAAGTGGCCAAAGAAGGTAAGGGGCATTGTTTGAATTCCATAATGCTTGTCAAAGGAGTGTTGTGATGGTGTTTCCTTGTGTTTTTAGTCTCTAAGGTGTCAAAAGAAAACATATCAAGCCCCAAATATTAAAGAAGGTCAAGTTCATCATCTAATCACCTGCAGAAGCAAACACTGTGAAAAGGTCAGTAAGAAGAGGTAAAGGTTTACTTGAAATGCATGATGGAAGCAACAGAGAATCAAATTTATCCTTTGAAGTCACTTGCAAACCAAAAATGACAAAAAAATTGGTAAGAAAAGAAAAATCAAAGTCCAAATTAGTACTCTGGTCACCTATAGCAAAAGGTCAGAGGAACATTAGTGAAAAGAGTGACAAAGGCTAAAAACATTGGAAAGAGGATTTGTAAAGATAAATTTAAGCCCTTAAAGCCTATAAAAAGTCATTTATTTCCTCATGTAGCTCCTTATGCACTTGCAAAATCATCAGAGCAGTCAAAGAGAAAAAATGTGAATTTTCTAAGGCAAAACTAGGCAAGTTTACCCGCGCTGCGTGTTTAGGACGGTGCTGTGCACCTGGAGTCATGTGCAGCGCGCCTGGGTGTTATCCTCGTACATTTTTATTCTATGCTACGCACCTGGAAACACACTGGGTATTCACCTAGCAGACCCGACAGCCCCGGAAAAAGAACTCTTGCGCTACGCGCCCAACACATAGTGTCGCATGCATCCTGACCCGACATCCTGTGCACTCGGGCGTTGCGCGTGTAGCCCGACCCGACACCACGTTCATATGCTGTGTTTTTGGCCAACCCAACAGCCTATTCACTAGTGCACTGCGCATTTGGCCAGGAGGGCCTCCTGCACCTGCAAACCCTAAAGTTAGCTCAGAAACACCTCCAAGCTGCCATCAAAGGTTTCTAAAGTATAACTGAGTGGTAAGTGGACGTCCTAAACTCCCCTCCAAGAATTTGATGGTTTTTAAAGGAATGAAACCCTAAGTGAAGACCTAAGTTTCATGCTGAAAACCATGATTAAGTCTCCATCATTTGTAAACAAGGGAATGTCAGTCAAAATAGGGGTAAAGTAGTGTGGTTGTAGTGATTTGATGTTGGTCATCCATCAAAGCTTAAAGGCTCTAGCCCTTACACCACAAGAAGATTGACAAACTCATTGCCTTCATTCATATCCATTTGCCATAAATACAAGGTGTGGTAAAGCAAAGTTTTCACAAATTTGCAGGGGAGGTCACCAAGTTTTTTCTAGCTTCTCATAGAGTCATATACTCACACCTTCACTCATCCCTCTCACTCACTTAGAAATTGTTACCCTTTCACCACCATTCCAATTCCTTTTCCATATTAGTTTCACAAGCAGAACTAGGGTTTTCAAAAGCAGAAGTGATTAAAATGTCAAGGGAAGGTGAGAATGGTAGTGGTGAGGAAGGCCAAGTGCCAAGAAGGCATCAGCACAGAGGTGGGAGGATTAACAGGTTTGAACCACTAAACACAATGGAGCTTAATGCATGTCCCCTAATTGTCTCATGCTTCCAAAATGTGGGCTGGTATCAATTTTGTGAGAAAGTACAGAAGGTACATAATCACCCCGAGCTGACTAGGCTCTTCAGACTTAACCTACATGAGAAACATCTCAATCTTGCAGGGGTAAAATTTGAGTTGTCATCAAATGCCATTGCTATTGCCACTAGGATACCTAGTGTTGGTGAAAATTGGTTCAAACAGGCCAATTTAGACATAAGCCACTATGAGCCATTCCTCAAACCCAGATACAAAGACTACAATAAATCTATATTTCATTTTTCACATTTGCTTGAGAGGTATGCACCCATGATGAGGGTCATTATGAAATACTTCACATGTGAGGGAATGTTTTCTAGGCTTTATTCCTATCACATCAGATTTCTCATGCACTTTACTAGGGTTAAGATGTTGCATTTTCCCTACTACCTCTACAGGAGTATTGAGAAGATGCCTTATATTGTACAAAAGAGAGACCCTTCATAGTAAATGTAGAGCCTCTTTCACCACTCTCTCATCAAAATGGATGTGATGTATCAATTGCAACAAAAGGGTATTCCATAGGAGGTTTTCATTGCCCATGAAGTGTTCACAAACCCACAACCCCATCCTCAAAAAAATGTGTGATCATCATCTCATCCTCCTGTGCTTACTCCTCCATCATCTCCTGATGAGCATGTTTCACCATCTACACATATTCCTTCACCTCAAAACAGCCCTCCTTCATCATCCTCTCCCAATGCATAAAGCAATGAGAAAAGTGAAAATGAGGAGTCAAATTAAAATCAAGGAGAAGGTAATGATCAATCAAGCAATATTGAAGAAGAAGATAGTAAAGAGGAAGAAAGTGAAGAGGCAGAGGTCAGTGATGCGGCAGAAAGCATGGAAACTGAAGGCAGTAATGATGTTGGAAATGAAGAGGAAAATGGTGAAGAGTCAAATAAAGAAAAATCAGCCAGTGAAGAAGATGAGGGCAGTGTAGAATGAAGCGAAGACACAAATGAAGAAAGTGGCAAAGAAGACATTGAGGTAGATGTAAATAAAGATGAGGAAAATTTTGAAGAAAGAAATCAAAGTGATGATGATGATAATGTTGACAATGGCTCACAGAGCCAAGATGGCAGTGAAGCTAATGACAGTGACAGTCTTGGCAAAAATGAGGCAGAAAATATTAGTGAAGAAGAGGCCATTGAGTCTAAAAGCAGTGAAGCTGATAATTGCAGTAAAGAGCATAGTGAGGGTCATATCAACGAAGTAGAAAGCATGGAAGAGGGAGGAAATGAAGATACCAATATTAGTGGTAAGGACATCCCACAATTCAGTGAGCAAAATGAAGGTGCAGAAAACAATGAATAAGCAGAAGAAAACAGTGAAGAAATGAGTCATGATGGAAATAGGTTAGAGGAGGTAGATATTAGTGAAGAAGAGGAAATTGTGGTTGATATCAGTGAAACAAATGTCAGTGAGGCTGAAGAATACATGAAGGAAAGAGCCATGAAGAAAACATAAGTGTAAAAATCAGTAATGAAGCAGAGAGCATGGAGACAGATGAAAATAACCATGAGATCGGCCATGAAATCCATAAGGACAACAAGGATATAAATGATGATGTTAGGCATGATGGAAAACATGGTGAAGACACCAAAATGAGTACAATTGAGCCTTTTTCTTCAACCTATCAAAGAGGAAGTAGGCATGTGTTTGCTGCCTCTAAAAGGCTAGGGGCCATGCCTTGCACTTCAACCAAGAAGATGGACAAAGGCAAAGAGAAGGTCATAAAGGAAGAAGAAGAAGATCAGAATGAGTGGGAATTTGAAATCATTCATGTTGACAGTGATGATGAAAATGAGGCAAGGATCTCAAGGATGCTGCTCAAAGGTAAGGATGCCCAAATCAAATATTTACAAACCAACCTAGCTATGGCTAGGAATGTCATCCACTATTATGAGACTGAAAACAAGAATTTGGAGGCACAAAATTCCATTTATGTGGTTAGGGAAATTAGAGCCTGGAAAGAGGCTAAAAGAACTAAGGTTAGGCTTGAAGAAGTTTTGGGTGTTTTTGATGAGAGTGAAGATGAAGAAGGTTAGCTGTTTATGAGAAGGCCAAGAACAATGGTCTTGAGGAAGGCCTTATCCAAGGAGAAAGAGTAAGAAATAACATTGGCAAAGCAACTCACTCCATGTGAGCTGCTTGCCATGGATATTGAGTATAATTGGGAACCTTGATTGGAGAGGGCTAATACATACTTGGAGGATCAGCTGGAAAAGACACAGGGACCTTGGCCTTCAGAAAAATATGGCCAAGCACTATGCCTTGAGAAATCAAATTTCAAGGGCCAAGCTCAAAAGATCCCTTGCCAAAATTCAAGCAATCAAGGAGGCAAAATACCAAGAAAACCTTGAAATCCTAGCTGATGCTTCTCTACAGGCATCCCAAATACCATGAGGGAGATATTTGCATATTTTGGCAAGTTTTTGGAAATTTTGGTTTTTCATTGTTTTTTAGGGCCAAGGGTGCAATGCCCTTGGTGCTGCGCTTTTTCTCAATGCATCCATTGGAGGTAAACTATACATTTTCGAATCCTTAGGCCAAGGGCATTATGCACACCAAATTTCAGATCATTTGGAGTAGTTTTGGTCCCCCAAAAGGCCCAAAAACATGCAAAATTTCTCCTTTATGCCTTGTTTTCAAGGCTGGCAGTTTTGGAAATCATACTTCACAGGCTTTCCAACGAGCCATCATGGAGCTCATTCTGACATTAGGAAGGCTTTCAAAATTCAACTGCAAGGTGACCCATTTTTCTTGTGTAAGCGCTACGCCCTTGGACCTCACTATTGCGCCCTTATTTGCAAAAAGTCAACAAAAGACACTAATTTATGGCAAATAGATATTTTGTGGTTTTTTTGGGAAAATCACTCCAAATTTAGGTGTTAGAACTTATTTTGCATTTATTTCATTAGATATTTTATGCCTTGGGCCTTGCATGGTCTCTTTGGACATAAATGGTATTTATGGGTATTTATGACATTTTCAAACCCTAGTTAGGGTTTTGGTCCTCTTTGCTTGTTAAATACACCATTGGGGCCTCATTTTACATGTTGGATATTTTCTGAGCATAACATGAGATAGAATTGGAGTTTATTGGTGAAATTGGTTTTTGGTGACTTATGATGGCTTTGGACTGAGCATTCATGGATTGAGCACACTCTTAGGATTCATAAAGCTTGGTTAGACGGTGATGTATTCCATTTTTGTCTTTGTTTCCTTCAGTAATTCATTATGTTTATGGTTTTCTTGATCAAAAGATAGAAATAGAGAATAGGACTTGCTTTCTTGGCACCCTACTTCTGCCTGCCTATTTTGATTTCTATGTTTTCCTCCTTGAAGTTTAGCTAAATAATTCTTAAATGCTCTTTGGTTTTTACTAAAATGTTATGTCAAATGTCTATTTGTTTGCAATTAATGTTCAGAGAATCCTTAACTGCTCTCTAAATTTACTTATTTTTTGTTTGAGGTTTTCCTAGTACTGTTTGATTGAAGAATCCTTTATTGCTCTTTATTTTTTGCTATACTATCATACTGAAAGATTTTTCCTTGTTCATAGTATGTTAAAGGATCCTTGACTGCCCCTTAACTTACTGTATTCACAACTCTATGTTCATTTCACCCACACAAAACCTACTTAGATCCATTTGGCCTTGTTAAATTTCCCTAGGAGACACCCTTGATCTAGTTTTGCACTCTTCAAAACCTTTGCATACTCCATAGCCCAATGGATTGATTCTCTCTTACTCTACCTATTATCCTTGACAACCTATCCAACCAACCAAACAAACAAGCAAACCCTAGTCCCTATAACTATCCTAAAATCAAAACCCTAAAAAGGTATCAAGTTACATCATTTACACAAACATAGAGAGAGCCCTCTCTGAGTCCAGGAAGGGTAGGTCCTAGGACTCCAAAGACTGGTTTGATGTTACCCTTGTGCATTTGGTCTTGCCGATCTAACAAATTACGAGGACCTAACACATTCTCATGCATTACTTTATTTTATCCATCATAAATACATGCTTTAGATACATTCACCAAGTCTTTAGAATTGTTTCAAGAGTGTCATCACTTGCATCACAAAATGTTTCTTAAGCGTCAGACTTGGAGGCAAGTGTTGTTCTATAGTCGTTTAAATGAGGAAATGTTGAGAAATGCTTAATTTTTTAGTGGTTTATCATCTATAAGTGTGTGAACATGTTCAAGTCATGTTATAGTCCCATCTCTCTGATCTTTAGTCCCACACTTAGTCATTTTCTACAATTGACCCTTCTTCGTTCAACCTTACTCTGGTCTAACACCCTAAACTACGTATTACACAGTCTCAAGCCTAAGTAAGCTAGTCCTACCTCTTGGAAATATGAAATGTGTAGTCACTTCCTCCAAGGACTATGTATTACGCAGTCATAGTGCTCAACTACTACCTCCTTCCCTCAAGAATTGTTCAATAATCTCTCCTAGTCAGTCCTTCGCTGTGTATTGTGCAGTATCTGTCAGTGATTAGTCTCTCTGTCCCTTTGAATGTCACCATTGTGCAATCATTGACCAATATTCCTCCAAAATTGTGCATTATGCAGTCATAGTGGGAAATCTTTCCTCACTGAGACCCTCAACTGCACAATCTTGTTTCTCAAGCCTCCATAATTGTGCATTTTGCAGTTTCAAGCCTGCACCATCACTCTTGGCCTATGGAACTACACATTGTGCAATCCCCAAACCTTCCTCATTGTTTAGTACTTCGTTCCAGATCACTCACTGGTTTTCATGAAGAGAATTAGACTATGATATTTCTAGAATGGTTTTGCCTTTTCATGAGTGGATTTCACTTGTAGGTACTATATCTTGACATGATAGAATGATGCTCGAAGAGGAGGAGAAGGAGACCATGAAGAAGTCATCAAGGAAGAAGATGAAGGGACACTAGCTTACAACATAAGCTCAAAGATGAGGATCGCATGAAGACTCCATACTAATTCAAGGCCCTTTGGAGGGAGAAGATGAAGAACAAAGAAGATCTTTTATGAATATGAAGCACTAAACATATCTCTTACGAATATTGGAGAAAAAGAAATAAGAGGAAAAACTTGGCATTTCCACCTCATCATGAATTCCATATCATCATTTTTAAGTTGTGATTTATGCTAGTGTCATCACAGTGTCATGTGTGTCCATGTGTCTTGCAACATAATTTGTGGATGTAATGATGTAATTATCAAAAGGAAAAGAAAAAATGTAACGTGTGGAAGTCCATGAGACATATGTGGAGTATGAAAAGCCACATAGTCAAATATTGACAAAAGAGTCTTTAGTAAAAGTCCAAAAGTCATATAGAAGTCCAAATGTCACATTAGAAGTCCAAGTGTCATGAGGGTAACTCAAGAGTAATAATGGATATGAAAGGTCATTCCTCTTGTTATAAAAGAAACATCATAACTCAAGCCAAAGGCTTTTGGAGGCTTAGCCTTTGGATAGGTAGCCTTGGCTTCTATAAATTAGCATAGAAGAGAAGATCATTCCTTGGAGAAGTATGGAGTGACTCAATGTTCCACTATTGGAGCTATAGGATTGCCATTGTAATTATGTACTTTGATCTTTCACCTAATAATCAGAAGCTCAATGAGCCAACACATTTTCATGCATATATCATGAATGTAGTAAGACTATTCTTTATATGTTTGCATTATGTGATTTTTTCACATGTACTAAGGAAATTTAACTACTTCATTGGCTTTGGTGCTTATCTCGTTTAATGTTTGGTGTATGTGTTTTAATGATCATTGTGTCTATGTGAGCTACTTCACTAGATAAATAATGAATATTTCATTTTTATTGTGTGTCTCTTCTAGGATAATACTATTACTGTCCTCCTAGAGACTCACTTTCATCTCCCTTCATGAGGGGCTCCATTTACATATTGCAGTTTGTGCTTCAAAGTGTCAACTTACTTGCTAGTCTCAAAGGATGTGTGCATAATCACTTATGTAATACATTGTAACAAAGGAAAACCTTATAATTATGGTGGTCTGTCCAGTACTCCGGATGGGTCTCCTACTCCATATGATGTGAAATCTAATTTGGAATTCACATTTTCTTGACTAGTGGATTTGTCTGCACAGAGTTCCACAGGCCCATGGTGGTCTCCAGGAGTGTCGAACCCTTATCAACATTGGCGGAGATGCTATAAAATGATGTCTTCACTAAAGCAGCCCGTTGCGCACACACCTCCCGAGGGGTCTCAAGCTATAGCTTCTCCTGCAATGCAACAATTTTCTGCTCAAAATCAGCCTTGAGAGTTTGGATCTCAGACCTGGAAGCTTTGACTACTACCACCAGGCTCTCAATCTTGGCTCGTGGCGCAGCAGAGGTCGGGATGAATACGTTGGGGATATCTCCACATAATCGGTCAATGAAGCTTTCCCACTCCACGTACTAAGCTATGGCTACCTGCTGCACTGTTTGAGCCTGGATAGACTCTGTCGTCTTTGTAACTGCAATATTTTTAACATTTCTGAGCTGTTGTTGTGTTTGCGGCTCTCTACTTTGTAGTTCTACTGATATGAAGATGTGGAGAGTGTGTAGCTTCCCACTTGGCAGCCTCATAATGTCAATGCTGACCTCGGGGTAGGTTTGGACTTGCGCACACAACTCTGCTTGTTCCATGGATATTTCTGCACACAGTAAGGGGTAGATTCTGCTCTTTGTAGTCGCGATGATCAACGTGGATGGAAGGCTCGCTTGCAATGTATCTGTATTCAACTGTAGAACCTGAAAACTTGACTACAAGGCTTCCACCATGGCCTTGTACTGTGTCTCCATGGAGTTCCATCGGTCCTTCGATGCTAAAGGACCGACATCAGAAATCTTGTCGAGGTCCTCTCCTATCAGAGTAACCTCTTACTCTCCTCCCGCCTTGGACCCTTTCCGCTTCTTGCATAGCCCTTTAGATTTTTCTTCGCCTCACTTGGTGTCATGTGGAGACTCAGCACCATCCCCATTGAACCCATCTAGACCTCTGAGGTCCACCTCCTCCCACTCTCCTCCCAACTCTTGATATTTGTCCTTTTCAGCATTTGGCTCCTTCTCTGCATCAGCCCCACTATCTTTTTCGCCAGTCTTCTCAGCACCCGTATCCGTGCGCACCTCTATTGTGTCTTTTGGAGCCGTATTTTTACCTGAGGTGGATGATGTAATGGGTTGGGTGGAGCCAAGCATGATCTTCCACGCATCTGGCCAGGTCGCCATGACCTGGTCAACTTCTGCCTCCGTGACCATATATGGAAAGGTGTACCAATTAGAGTCTGTTCATGCCTTGATTTGGACGTTGTGCATGGTCAACTGCAATTCTGTGATGTTTTCGTACTTATTGTGAATAGCCGGTGAGAGTCTTGGTCTGGAATGTATGGCTTGAGCCAGCGTGCCTTCAAAAAGTACACAAAATATTTTATTTTCCTCTGCTCGTCAGGGGTTGGATAGTCCCATAAGTTAGCGTAGCGCACCCCTTTGCATATGCCTGGTTCTATTTCAGGAAGTATTGCATTTGTTGGGGTCTCCCATGCCACCAACGCAATTAACAACAATAGCCATGAGTAGCAGAACTGCTTCCCCAGTTCCTGCACCTCGCGCACATTTTCCAGAAACTCTTCGCACAAAAATTATGACTAGTTATACAACATCACATTTTCACATTTCCCTGCCAAGGAAATTACGTGAGCGGGGACTGTTTTCGGTCAACACTTCCTCACAAGCTTGCATCCAAGGACAAGGGTACCCAAGCGCACCATCAGTTTAGTGATGGTCTGGACCAAACATCCCCTCTTGTCTCATCCTACCTTGTAATTTTTCTTTACATCAGTTTCCACCTTTAACTCGTTGTTCTTCCCTAATCCGTTCATCAGATAGGGCCCCTTAGTGGGCAAGCTGGTGATCTGATGGATCAACGCGACATCTATAGGAATTCTCCCCTGAATCCACAGGGAGACCTTGTGGACCAAGGCCAACAATTGGCGCATGTAGATGTTGGTGATCAGGTACCTTCCAAAATGTGGAATCCTCAGCAGGTTGAGGACTCCCGCATTGTGCAGCCCGCATGCCCAAGGCATCGGCTCAACCTTTGGCACATTTTCATACAAGACCCGTTCCAAGTAATTTTCTGGCATGAGCTCTGGGAAACACTGCTTCATTTTCTAGGTCATAATCATCAAACTTCATCTGATGGATCCTCTCGAACATTTCTCCAACCAGAGGGACATCCTGAGGGATCAAGGGCATTTACAGGTATTCTCGAATAGTGGCGATGTTCTGCAGCTTGCACGCAAAGGGCTTCCACAGATTAACATAGGGTGGCCACCATGAGATCGGCACAAAAAACATAGCTTCTTGTTGGACACTCATTGAGCGCTTCGATGGATCGCCAATGGAGGATCAATCCTTAGTGGCTTGCCTTAGGGATGTTACATTCTGCGGAGAGGTGTGCGGCTTAGAAGTAGCCCACTTGGAAATTTTCCCCTTTCCATTCTCCTTAGCCGGCGTGGAATCGACTTCTTCTACTTCTGGGATTGCTTCTCTAACATAATCAGACCCCATCTCTATTGAGGTAGTGAGGGGCGCAGAATTCTCCTCCACAGGGTTGGTGGCCATAATTCTCGAGAGGAATGTGAATTCAGGATTAATAATGTCAGATGGATATTCGTAGCCAGACATATAGAACCCAGAGTAGCATAAATTATAGACAATCACATAGCGCCAAATATTCAAACAGCAAAGGAACCAATTAATATTTGTGCCTGCCTTTTTATAAGCCATCCATGGTAAAAACGGTCGGATTATCATTAATTTCCACTTACCTTCAATAAAATGGTAAAAAATATTCCAATATCGCTTCTTTGAATGCGAGAAATCCACTCCATCCAACAGTAATTTCACTTTTTCACCCAGTTTCACTGTCCTAATGGCTAGTTTCCTTTCTTGCGCGTCACCCTTGTGCTTTTGTTAGACCTGCCTGCGCCCTCCCTCTGTGATGCTTGTAGAACCTTTGACTTTGATGCTCCGTCCATATAGTCATTTTTTTAGCACCATATTGTCTCTATACGGCTTCAGACAACTTCCATTAAAGTACTCGAAAAGGTTCTCTCCACGTAGCGTGGCCAAGCGCACAGCATCGCCATCAGTGATCTCCTTCAAAATACATGGACCCAACCAATGATTTCTAAACTTCCCTGGGTGGCGTGCATACTAAATATCATATAGAAAGACCAAGTCTTCCTCCTTGAACGCCTTTTGCCTAATGTGCCTGTCATGCTAGGCTTTTTTGTGTGCCTTTTTCACTTGCTGGTGGAAGTTAGCAATGAACCAATCTTCTTCTAAGGAAACGAGTTGCGCCAATCATTCCTCCATAATGTTAGACTCGGCCATATTAGTGAAAGATGTGATGCGTAGGCTTGAGAAAATATACTCCATTGACATGATGGCTTCCTGCCCATAGACCATCCTAAAAGGTGTTTTTCCCGTCAACTTTTTGCATGTTTTTTTATAAGCCCATAACATAGAAGGGATGCGCATGTCCCAATCATCTGGGTTGGGGTTATAGATCTTTTTGAGCGCATTCTCAAAAATATTGTTGAAAGTTTCTATTGTGCCATTTTCTTGTGGGTGATAAGGGATACTCTTCTTGTGAAGGATCTGGAATTCCTCTATCAAAGCTTCAATTTTTTCATTAACAAAGCGTATACCTCTATCACTCATCAAAATCTTTAGGCATCCAAACATGGTCAAAATATGCTCAAAGATGAAGTGTGTAGTAGTCTGCAGTATAGTCCTTAACTGCATTTGCCTCTGCCCATATCATTACATAATCAGTTTCATTAATGATATAATGCGGCCCAGTCTTCTTTCCAAGAGGGTTGATTGGTCCAACAAAATCTATAGCCCATTTATCAAATCCCTGCAAGGCCATCTGCAGGTGGAGGGGAATTTCATCTCTGCATGAAGGATTCCCTGTTATTTGACATGCATCATAAGCCTGACAGTACGCATGTGCATCATTATGCAGCGTGGGCCACCATAACCCCGAATGCAATTCCTTTTGCATAGTGGAATTCCCAGCATAGTGGCCTCCTGCCACTACTCCATGAGCCTCAACCAAGATATCCTGTCTTTCATGTTCCAAAAAATATCTCCTTAATACTTCATCTGCTCCTAATTTATACAACTGACCTGTAATCAGGGTAAAATCAGCTGTGCGGGCAACCCACTCCTCCTTTTTTTGGACTAAATATTCCACAGACGTTGTTCCCATGGTCAGGAGATGAATAATATCATCAAATTGCTCATCAACCACCTTAATAGCGAAGAGATGCGCATCAGGTAACCCCTCCTCAAGACTGGTTGGTTCTTCCCCATTCTCAATTCGTGACAGATGACCAGGCCCAACATTCAGTCTTCTAGGCTTCACAATAATCTCAAAGTCATCCTCCTAAAAAAGCAACAACCATCTACCCCCCCCCCCCCCCCAACACAGGCTTATTGACTAGGTACTTCAAGGCAGAATAATTAGTAAACATTTTGAAATGCCCTCCTAGAAAATAATGTCTGTATTTTTTCAGCATGTATACCATGGCCAATCCTTCCTCTTTTGTAGTTGAGTAGTTGCGCTCTGTGCTAGAGAGCTTCCGACGGGCAAAAGCGACTGGGTGATCAATGTATCCTTCTCCTGGTTGCACTAAAACAACCCCAAGCACTATACCAGATGCATTGACATACACATGAAAACCCTTAGACCAGTCTGGGAATATCAAGATAGGTGCAGTGACCATTCTCTCCTTTAGCAGCTCAAAACTCTTCTGACACTCGTCATCCCAAAAAAATGCTACATCCTTCTTTAACAACTTCTCCATTGGCACAATGATCAGATTATATTTTATAAAGTTCCTGTAATAACTAGTGCATCTTAGGATGGAGCGCATCTATTTCTCATTGGTAAGAAATTATATTTTTATGATAACTATGATCTTGGCTGGGTCTAGCATCAATCCTCGATGACACACTATATGCCCCAAGACAATTCCAAAAGGCACGCAGAATATACACTTATTCAGGTTGAGAGAAATTCGGTGCTTCCTACTGGTGTCAAGAATTATGCACAGGTTCAACACATGTTTCTTTACCAATCCAAACACTGGCCAGTCATTAAAATATACCTCCAATAATTTATGCATGAACTCCTTGAACATGGATACTACCATGCGCGAGAAGATTGCAGGTGCATTTTTCAATCCAAATATCATGACAATATATTGGAAAGAACCTCATTTAGTAGCGAAGGTGGTCTTGCTACGGTGTTCCGACATAATTATGATCTGATGATACCCTGAAAATCCAACAGTAACTGAATACGCTTCTTTTCCTCCTACATTATCCAGGATTTCATCAAAAAACGGAGTAGTGAAGGGGTCATGCACACAGGCATCATTCAACTTGCACAAATCTACACAAATCCTTATTTCTCCTTTAGTATTTTTCTCCTGAACCACCATTGGGCTTACCCAATCAAATTGTTCGACCGGTTCAATGATGCTCGCAGCCACCATCTTTTCTAACTCCTCCTTTACTTTATGCCTGTATTTGGGGTTCAATCGATATGGGTGTTGCTTGACAGGGCGCACATCTAGTTTCAACGTGATCTTCATAACACCCAAGTCTTCATAATATCTTGATGCTCTGTCAGCAGCTCTTCAATCTTTCCTACTGTATCATCATCCCAGTAGTCCCCAATCTTGGCCAACTTGGGCTACTCTTCGGTCCCAATGTTGACTTCCTTCAATTTCAAAGGGTTAGTAACATCCACCATCCCTCATGTGGGCCTCACAACTGCACGCTCTCCTTTAAACTTTGAGATGCTAACATTCCCTGGGTCATCTTCATTATCCTTGATTGACATATTTCTATAGCTGACGATTTCATGCATCTGCGCATCCTAGGCCAACGCAGCACATTCCTTTCGGAGTCAAGATTCATCAAATATCAGGGCATCTATGTCCTACAGAGCTTCATACAATTTCTTTGAGCCTCCCACTGAACCAAATGTTGCCAAGAAATACTCAATCATTTTAAACTAGTTTCGAGTACCTCGTTGTAGCTCAACTTCTAGATACCAGGTGGTCGGTATCGATCCCAACGAGTGGAAAAACCTATGAACCGACTCATTCCATGTCTTTTCATTCCATACTTCCATCCAGATGGCTAGGTGCCTGCGCGAATCTCCCCGACAATAGAAGAGCTCAATTTGTGGGGTGGCTGGAGGTTCAAAGCATAGTGTCATAATTTTTCTACATTCCTCTCGATCGTGGAAATATCCCTTGTGCATCTCCCACCAACGCGTTGGATTTTCGCGCATAGCAAAATCAAGCCCCCAAAACCTTCATTCCTCTGGGGCAGCTTTTTCCAATGATTCCAATTTTTTTTTTACGCTACCAAAACCGTCAAAGTAGGGTAGTCCTCTTACCTCTAAGGATATGCACTGGAATTTCTTTGTGATCTTGAGGTAGCGCAACGCAGAGACATCATGCAACCGGTTTTTCCATTTCTCCAAATCGCCATCGAAATAAAAAAAACACAAGCTATGCTTTTCCTAATTCAACATGCCATCGGCTGTAGGGTTGATCCAATATTTTCCCTACATAATGAACTTGTAGATATGGTCGACATCATTCCCCTCACGCACTGGTTCTATGTATTGTTTTCCTTCTGCTAGATCTAATGGGAATATCGCCCGTGTACCATTATTATCAAAAATCATACTTCTTCGTTTCAAGTTAATGATGCCTCCCATATCAATGGCCCAATCTAATCCTAACAGTGTAGGGTAGGGGTCTACAACATTCAAAATTTGTATTACCTCGAAATATGCACATACCTTCACTCTGACAATGTCTACCACAACCTGTGGAAGCCTTCCAAGTGGAATGATATTTTTCTAATTAGCCATGTGTAGCTGAATGGTGGACCATTCCAACTTTGGTTCTCCCATATTTTTCCAGGTCTACTAAGGTAACACATTTGCATCAGACCCCGGATCCAAGATGACTTGATCCATCTCATACTCTCCAATCTGCACAGTCATGCGCATCTCCCTACCAGTTCTCTTCTTCTACTTATAAACCTTGTTCACGGCCTTGGTTTCTGTTTGAGGCACCTCTTTTTCCGTGCAGAATTCCATTAGGGCCTGAAGATTATCTACTACTTTTTGATTACGTAGTAGCTTAATGTAGGCTTGTAGGAATGGTTTAACTTCATTATTAGCTTTTGGTTCCATGGGAGTCCTTGACATGGATGCTCTTGCATCAGCAAAATCCTTCTTGGCTTCAATGAAAATCTCTTTTTCTTTTTGCAGGTTGAAGCCTTCCTTTTTGTCAAATGCTTTTATGATCAGAGGCTCTATGGTAGCCTTTTCCTCATTTCCTCTGGTGGCAAAAAAACTGCTTGTAATTACGTTTACACTTGGGCCATCATTGTGTCGTTCAACTTTAACCATCTGTATGTTCTACATCGGTTTCTACTTGTTTTCTTGCATTTTAGCTATTAACATAGGACAATATTCAATTACATGATCAAATTTCCTATAGTACCTACAGGATTGTCACGCAAGGTTCAGGCAGTCACATACATAGTGTCGAGCATCTCCACAGTTGTAAAAAATTAGTTTCCCTCTCCCTTGACCTACGCCTCCACCTCTCCCCCCTCCCCATCCTCTTCCTGGGGATCTTCCTCATCCAGAGGGAGATGCTAGTGATGAAGGGTTGACTTACACCCTATAAAGGTTTGTTGTGTCTATCATTAGGTCATATGTTCCGCAATGGTGCTCATTGTGACCAACTGAAGAGTAGAATCTGCACCATTTTTGCTTCAACTCTATTACATAGGCTCCTAACCGCAAGCAGTTATATGTATCATGTCGCCCAACCACCTTAAAATCAGTGCACCACAATGTGGGGGAACTAGGCCCAGTAACATCCTTGGCATGTAGTGGATTCGGTCCCTTATCTTTCATATTATCCGACAGTAGAGGGAACTGATATTTGGTGTGGCCATCTCCCTTATGGAGTATGCACCAGACATTTGTGCCAAATTCTTTACCCTGGTCTCTTTGTAAATTATGAATTTCTAAGTTCATAGCTTCTAATTGGCTCTAAATCTATAGCGCTCCAAATTAAGCATCGTCCCTCGGTACAACTTCTAATTTCATAGCAATTTCCAAAGCTTCTTCCTGAGAATCAATATTCTACCGACCCATAGGCCCATGCAGATGTGGAAATAACATGGCAATGAACCATTCATTATGTTTCTTATCATCGTAAGAAAATCCTCCATCACTGATGGTTTGCTTCAGTCATTGGTCAGCTTCCCAAACTGATTACGTAGGCCCTTGCTTAAAATATTTCAGTTCTATTACGCATTGAAAATAGGATTTTGGCTTTTGGAACTACTGCTTTAGGGCATCCTTGATCTCCTGAACTGTGGGATCCACATTTTGAGCAAGGTATCTCATGAACCAATCTAAATCATGACCTTCAAAGGCCATAGCTAGCTGCACTCTCTTGACAACATCAGAATTGACATTCTGTGTAGTCCACAACACATTCGACACAAACCAAAATCGTTCCATATCCTCATCCCCTACACCCTTAAAGGTGGGTAACTTCATATGCACGGCCATATCTTCCACAGGTGTGGGTGGTGGTGGGGTAGGAGGATTCTTACCCTTGCGCGAATTTCATGGTGGTGTAGCAGGAGGGCTATTTTATGTGTGCGTAGCCTCGCTTCCATTTATATCAGGGGAGTTTCTCATAGGACTATATACAGATCTATCCCCTATCTGATTGACCCAATAATATTTACCGTTGCGCGTAGTGATTTCACTCTGATCAGGGGTAATTCACTTGGTGAGGCTGCAGAAAATACCATTATCACACAATAGCATCTTAATCAACATAGGAAAATTTTGTAGGAACTTACTTCTCAATCCCTTGAAAATTATTCTTTCAACTTCAGAGTATGACACAAATTGATCGACTCAAACTCTATTACAAACTCACCCAAGATGTTTTCAACCCAATGATCTACAATTCGGGTAATGGAATTATCAGCCTTCTCCAACTTTTGGATCAATTCAGGAGTCCACTACGTGACCTGATTGTCCTTCCAACATTTTTGGAATTCTGTTAACCTTGCCAACCACTCCTGTAATTCATGTGCAAATGTCACAAAAAATATCTCATGCACCTCAATGAAAATATACTTATTCTTCCACTCTTCAACAGATAGCTTCTTAATTTTATTTTCTTTTAGGGAAATTTCCTGAATCTATTTTTCAAACAATTCCTCAAGTGCAACATTTAATGGATCCCAATGACCTCTCGGCATCACCCAATCTCTCTCAAAATGTTCCCGGTACCGGTAACAGAACCATTTTTTGGCTTGAGGGGTCCTAACCCGATTCAAAGTTGAGGTTAACCAAAAAAACCCTCTTACTAATAACCCTTTCGACAGTGACCTTCTTGTGCAAGTCAAAGTCTCACACGAATAAATATGGTGGGGGGGTACTGGAACTAGGTTTCCACACACTGAGAGAGGTTTGAATGATGTGGGTGCCTTAAGATCCAAAACAGACCTTCGCAATAGAAGCCCTAACTAGGAAACCATTTCAGACAGATTTAGGTCAATTATGCAGAATACCTTGCGCAAGTTAACACAACATATATAATCAAAGTAATAACCCTTAACACATAATATAAAAACATTATACCATCAAATCTATCCAATAATCATTCATATAAACACAAACACAATTGTACAAGAGATCCAACTGCAGACAATACAGGAATCAGAAATAAGATGCAGAAACATTCATAACATAGACAATAGATGCATTTTAGAATCCAATATCTGCAACCACATTCCTTTATTAATATCAGTTCAAATCCTTCATACAAAACCCTTCAACAACCTACACACACATACAGCAGGGTCCGCACACAGCAAGACTAATGTCTTTGTGCACACATCCAGTAGGAGCGTTCTACCCAAAAAAATCCACACAAAACATCACCAAGTATCCAAATTTATCATCAATGTTCAGAATTATCCAAAAACTGACTTCTTAGACTTGATATAGACTTCTATTTATAATATTATCCTATGCTACTCTATGGTCCACAAACCATGGTTGGCAGCCCCTTGATCTATCCTTTTTACCCATTACAGCTCATGAGGGGCTTTGAACCTCCCCAAAGCCCTTGCATACGACAAATCTATTAAAAATTATATCATAATTGGTCCTTCGAACTTAGGGAACCCTGCTCCAACATCCCCTTAGTTGATGAATTTCAAACACCATCAACAATTGGTACTAGAAGGAGGGTTTGATGACAAGTTGTGCCCATAGAGTCTATTTTGAATCTCTTATCTTAAATGGTTCATCCAAAAATCATACTCCTGGGGTGTTTTCCTTATAAATATAATGGTAAAATTCTAATCCATGATGAGCCTATTTATCACTCGTCTCAATTAAAGTTTGATGGTTAGGGTGAATATATCCTTAGTCGATCACATCTCTAATTTTATCTATTTTTGTGAATTTTATGAAATTGATTTTGAAGATGTTTCTTGTGTGATTTTCCTCCTCACTCTTGAATGTCGGGTTAACTGATGGTGTCATACCCTACCACCCACTTCCATTCATTTATTTGATAAATTCTCTAAGGATCTTCATCAATCCTTTGATAGGTATGATTATTGATATTTTTTTAAAAGAATTGATCAACTTAGAATGAAGCCTAATGAATCAATTGAGGATTTTTCTAATCAATTGCTTCACCTATGTTATGAACTTACTCAAGAAGATAATGATTGGGATTTATTTAAACAAAAAATTTATCATTTGGTTCATATATCTTTTCATGGTGAATTTGAACCCCCTAATGTTTTCGTTGGCATTGATGTGTGTTTCAATGTTGCAAGTGTGTTGTTGGTTGGCATTGATGTCAACCTTGTAGCTTGGGTTGCAGGCATGACATTAGGGGAATTTTGAGGTCTAAAATGGGCATCCTAAGAAAAATGTACAACCAAAATAAAATTCTTAAGAACCAATAGAATTCAATATGATGATGTCAACCATCGAAGATGATTCACCATTTTTGGAGTAAAAAAGTTAAAATATTAAAAAATAATAAAATAATAAAACTACTTTTTCAACTCATAATTTCAACTTATCTCCCTAAGGTTTTACTCAAATTTTGAGTGGGAGTACTCGTTGGATGAAAAATTTATTTCCTCATCCAAGGAGTACTCGTGTTGCATACTTTTGATGGACCCTACTACACAAAAAAAGAGAAATACATGAAAAAATGTGATTGCAATCACGTTTTTGATGTATTTCTTGTTTTTCGTGTAGTGGGATCCATCGAAAGTATGCAACATGAGTACTCCTTGGATGAGGAATCAAATTTTGCATCCAATGAGTGTTTCTTCTTGAAATTTGAGTAAAACCATATGGAGGTAAGTTGAAAAAATATTTTTTTCCTTTTTTTCCCTCTAAAATTTGATGATGTAATCTAATCTTATTCTATTATTTCCACTATTATTTTACAATTTCTTTAGGAAGCCCATTTTAGACCTAAAAACTCACCTAATGAGATGTGAGAATGGAGCTTTGATTTTTCATTGTCCTCATAATCATGTGGCTGTATGAACTCCTTTCTCATGTTGTGATAATGTTGTTACCTAGATTTGGATGGTGGTGTGTTGCATTAGTTTGGATGTTTTTCCACTATGGTATTGGTTTCTCCTACAAGAGTTAGAGTCGAGAAGCCTTGTTGATTAGGTATTGATGTTCCAAATTAGTTCCCTCGTGTTGATGATAGTATACAGAGGTCTTGGAAAGTATCTACAAGTGTCATAGGATGCTTCAGTTGGTTGTACGAGTGTTGGAGGATTTCTGACATGTTCTGGAGTTTCATACTGATGGCGGAGTTATTGTGGAGCAAGTTGATGACCCAAGTGTTAGTATATTTTTTTATTGGTATCCAAGTCAACCTAGTTTTACTTGTGATGATGTTGGTGATGTGGCAGTGGCCTGGTGAAGTGTTGCAGAGATAATAATGGATTCCTTAGGTCTATCTAATGTTTATCAAGCTATGGAAGAATTTTTTCAGTTTCTGAGTTGATTTGATTGAGTTTTGAACATCCTCTACCCCACTCTACCCCATGAAGGATTTTGCATCCGAACGAAATGATCTAGTCACTATGAGATAGGACCGGGCATCTGACCAGTCAAATTTCCATAGGCTTGTGCATGGACTGAAGGAAAACATGAAAATTTCTTTGGATTCCTCATGCATCTCAGCTAATTTTGGTATTGTGGCAATGTTCTTGATCGAAAATTTTCAATATATGGTCGGAAAAGGTAGTGGGGCCTCTAGAAGATAATAAAAGTTGAAAATATCAAAAGGAAAGTGGAGTTAGTGTATTCATAAAGTCAATGAGATGAATCTAGAACAAACCAAGCATACAAACAGAGTTTGTGGATCTTAGTGGTTCTTGGTAATTATTGATTTGAGCACCTGAGTTCATCTATATATTGGAGATAACTCAATGATAGTTTGATTAGATGAGTTATGTGTTGAGTGAGTGTGGCAGTGGAAAAGAGTATACAAGTTGTGTGGGAGTTGTTGAAGAAAATTTTCTAAAGTAGTTTGCTAGTGTTGCAACAGTTAGATGAAGTATGTTTCAACTAGTATTTTTTGCAGGTAGTGAGGATATGATTAGAGTTTGATTGTAAGATTATTTGGATATTGTTCTATGATTTTTGTGGAGATATTATGTTGCAGTTTGTGGAGATATTTGGGTTTTGATTTTTTGCATTGAAGAGATTGTTGTCATGGTATTCATGTTGAGAAATTCTCGGTTCCAATATAAAATATTTTGAAACGAGAACCACATATAGGAGTGGAGTTGGAGGAATCCGGTGAAATCCATATAAGTGATAATTTTTCTCAATCCAAATTTGGTGGTTGGATAGTTTGGAAGAAAATGGGAGAGGCTCATTGGTCATGGTGACTTCCAACAAGTAGGTGTCTGTAGAGTTTATTGTTAGTTCAGGAGTATCTAGGCGAGGATCGTTGATCGTGGTGGCCTTCAACATATGGTAGTTCATAAATATGCTTGAGAAATAGTCTCCATTTGATAGTAGCCATATTTATATCTCCATTTAAATAATTTTCTTCACTAATAGGATATTTGAGCAGCACAACAATAGTGGGTGGTTTTTTTCCATGGAGAAGGTTTTCCACCATAAATATTTGTGTTTATGGTGTTGATTTATTTCATGGCTTCATGTCTATATTTGATGCTCTAATATATGGTTTTGTGTTTCAGTTTATGCATGTTTAATGGAATAATAATTTGGATAAAAAGTTATAAGTTCTCTCTACTAATTCTCCCCCACAGCCTCTCAGCAGAGTGATCTGGTTTTCCAGCAGTTCCTACTTCTATTTGCAAATCACAAGATACCCTCTGCAGTTGAAACCCTCTCAGTGCCCTTCTCCTCCTCCTTTTCCAGTACCAATTTGAGTGCCTCCTCGGGATGATGTTAATATTAGGAAATTTGAAAATCAAATGAATGATCTGTTCCTTGAACCTTCCTCCACTTTCCATTAATAAGATCCAGTGGAGAACACTTTGGAATGTATTACGAATCCTAGGGTGAAGAATAATCCCTCCTTCCCTCAAGAATATATTATCACTCATAAATTTAGTATTGAACCTAATTTGGATGCTTGTCCTCCTTTATGATCTCATTCTCATAATCCGTTTCTCCTTAATCTACTTGATCAATCTCTTTTAAACTCTTATGATTCTCATTTTTATAATCTAAACAGTGATCAGGAGCAAGGTAGTCACATTTCAAAGGTAGAGGAGCATAAAGATAAATATTCTTTCGATCTTTATTCTCTTTAAAAAAATACTTTATGTTAGGATGGTGTTCCTTCATTCTTAGTTTATTTGTAACATATTCACCTCGATAGTCAATCAAATGAATCCAATTTTTTTAATAAATATAAATTATTGGGAAACCACCATTCTAATGATGATGAATCTATTGATGTATGGGGTCACGTATGCTCAAAACACACTTGTTTATCATTTGATTCCTTGGGAATATTTTGATTTGAAAGATTTAGATTTAGAATATAATTCGATCAAAGAAGATGTTCTTATGGAAGCTTCCTCTTCACCTCACTATCCCTTGTGATCTATTGTTTGTAATGCAGTAACTTGTAAAGAAGATACTCCATGCTCTTCAAGTTCATCATCTAACCAGTTGAATTTTTTGTTGACACAAGGTAGTGAGTTCATTCATGAAAAATAAGGAAACAATCAAATCATCAAGTATCCTTTCCATTCCTTATAATTTCCATGCTTGCATGAGGAAAATTCCTTAGTTTCGGTTACTCATGAGATTGGTTCAATATATGCATCACTATATGTTTAATTAGAAGAATTGTATCACTTGGGAAATCAATTTGTTGAGGTTGTAAAATCTGATCACTTAGTGATGTAGGTAGTTACCATCATGATAATAGTGATCTTATTGCAATCACTACTAGTAGTTATCCACACACAATACATGATATGATTCAATTTTCAAAAATGTGTTTTTACATCCCTTGAAAATTTTGGGACCTGTCAGGAAGTCGAGGCACTTCAATTTCTATTGATGGTTTTTTCAAGTTCTCGAGACTATGGTAAGATCCTTGAACTAAATCATATATGTATTTTCTCACTGAATTATTTTCTTTACATAGTTTCCTTGAATGATAATTTCCTCTTGGAAGGATTTTGGATTTTGAAAATAGCTCTTTCAATGTTCAAGATTTGGTTTCTGATCAAATTGAGGATTATATTTCATTTGATTCATTCTCATACAAACCTCTTGTATCAAACCAAGGTTTGGAGTTTATATATTTTGTGGATGTTCAGATCTATGAAGCTGATCATTCTAAATATCGTCATTGACCAAAGGATTCATAACTATCAGATACAATTAAAAATTACTAGCTCCCGATTTTTCTTATGAATGTTTGATTCTAATCATTCTTTCTATGAAACTAGATATCCTCTTGAGTGCTAAAAAATTCTTAGATTATTTTTTGAATAAAGTTCCTCTTTTTCATCCACTACATCTTTATTGGTTTCATGCATTTTCTATACTTCCGTTCCATTTCAATTCTTTCTATGATTGTGATGTTGGTTCAATTTGTAACGAGTTACAAGGTAATGGTTTTTTACATTGAACACACCAGGGGGGTGATTTTATAGTTCAAATTATTTGTAAATATATTCAAATTGATCTATATTTATTGTCCATTAACCAAGAATATTGTGTTTTAGTCCATTATTTCAACTATCCTTTGACTGATCATTTTCCCACTAGTGTATCTAATTGTTAGGTCCCTATATTACTAGTATAGTACCTTATTGTTGTTAGTGTAACCCCCTTATTGTTATTATTGTACCCTTGTGTTATTCATCAATATTTTTCACTTGTTGGTGATGACTAGTTGTAACAGCCAAGTTTCCTAGCAGTTGATCTAAAAAATTGTCAAATTTGCCAGCTGGAAAACACCCATAAACATTTTTTTCCCTCCTACCTTTTCAATCCACCCATGACGAGATGAAACTTCATTATCAAGCCCTATCTAGCCTCAACCATACTAGCTTGTCCATCAGCTCCAAAGAAAACAATCCAAATCTGTCCAAAAAGTCCCTCCTAAGTTAGGTAGTGGCGCTTTAGCCATTTCTCCCTTGGAAAATTATCCTAAAAGCCAAAGAACCTCTATCTGCTATAGACCAGTCATAACAGACCTTCCTATTTTGCAAATAAAGTTGGTTATATCCTTAAGTCGCGCCACCAATAAACCCTCAAGTCTCAACAATACATGTACCATAGGTCAAACTGATTTTAGGTGGTTTTACAGTGTTTTAATGGATCTTTCAAGAACAGAAGTATACCAGCATTCCCAGAAGACAGTATTTGGTTCCACATGAGAAGACAACTGCTTCTCATGTGATTTTGAGCCTGGGATGCAGCTACAGGGTAGAGATTTGTTTCATTAAGCTCCTGCGATCACAGCCAAAGGTTAGTAAATTATGAATGACTAGAAGTGCTTTGAAAATACTAGCCAAACTGCTTATGATGCCTAAAGAAAGCACAGAGACATTTGAAAAGGAGAATTACATGTCTCAGAGAAGTGCTCATCTTAATTATTATCAATTTGTCATTCTTCATTGGCTCAAGCATGAAAAGATAGTGAAAGGAAAAATAACACTATTAAAAGTTGATGAGATGTCATGACTAAAAAACCTCCTTCATCCATAAGCAGAGGGTTTGAGGACAAAATTTGATTTTAAGAATTCCACTGACTATAAGGCAATTTTGATTGGGCACAGTGAGACAACAACTAAAGGTTTCTGAAATAAAAGTGATGATTAAAGGCAAAGGCAAAGCAGTGGGCTTTTAAAATTGGTTTGCATGAGTTTCACTATTATTTGAATTACAAGGTAAAGCTAATGGGTTGATCATAAATGAAGAAATATTATTAAGTAGATGGCCAAAAGAGTCAAACAGTCTTGGGCTCAAACTAACTTCTGCCATCATGTATAAGGGAAACCACTATCAGTATGTTCATCAAACATTCTTCATTTGGTTGAGACAGAGGTTGAAAGGAAACCAGGCATTTGTCAAAGTAGGCCTCCTTCATCTATAAGCAAAGGGCCAAAGCAGTGATTGATTTTAGGGTTTTCATTGATCAAGATACAAATTGTAAGAACAGTAGGAGACAGTTGAAGGCTTCTGAAAAGAGAAATGATGTCAAAAACAAAGGGAAAGCATGAGTACTATAACTATAAAAGAAGCTGACTTATCTCCTATCAGAGTTTTATTTCAAAGACAGTCTGGAGCCAAAAATGAACAAACCTTGCCGAGGGGTGTAATTTCCTTAAAAGTTACAAAGACTCATCTCCTTGATAAACATGCTTAACATTTAGTCTTTGTTCCTTTAAACAAAATAGAGTTGAAAAGTAGTTGAAATCAGCTGGGTTAGACACAGGCCAAAGAGTGATGATTATTTTTCAAAAGGTATTGTTCTTCCTGTTCATGAAGGATTTTCTTTCAATAACTCATCACAGTGGACAAGGAGGCAATTCGAGCTTATTTTTCCCAAAAAAGGAATTTCAACTAAACACATAGGCTCATAAATATGTAAGAAGGATTATGGCATGAGTTTCAAGTTCTAGAACAACATTCAAAGCCAATAATGCATGCCACTGTTACAAATGAAGGAATTTTCCTTATGAAAATAGGTCAAAGGTACCTTATTGTTGCATTTAGAGTAGAGGAGAAGTTTTTAAAAGAAGTGCCCTCTTGATGGATAGATGATAGTAAAGCTTAGGTGAGTACAAATGGTCTTCACCTCACAATCAAAGGAAAAAATCATTTGGAGAATACATCTACAGTCCCTGTATGGATTTGAGCCAAGTTCCCTCTAACAAGCAGATACAATCATAAGGAATAGAAACTGTCAAATCAAGTTTTAAAGAGATAAGTCATCTCCTTGAAAAATGGCAAAAGATGCTTCACAAATCATTAGTCTTCCTTTTCAATAATAAAAACACTGAGTGATGATTAGCCTTCAAAGTGTTTTGCTCATGGTGAAAAAAATATCACAAGCATAAAGACCTCCAAAAACAGTCACCCACAGTTTTTCAAAAAGGCCTGGTCGATTTTGGGTTTGTTTTATTTTAAATATCACAAATGATAAGATTGGGGTTCATTTGTTGTTTCACAACCAACGCCCTTTTTTTTTCAAAAAGGGACTTACAAAAAAACCCTCACGAAAGTCACCACAAGGGGTATTAAATTGTTCACTTTCAAAAGAGGATGAGATACTGTTACAAACTCATTTGAAATTTTAAAAATGCAAACAAAGCCTCCCCTTAGCTGCTCACTGGACCGAAGAGATTTTTCGAGCAAGTTCATAGAATTTTTCAGGCTTGGAGACTACGCAGCACGCTTGGAAAATTGCACGGTGCGTTCAGGATCATATTTGTAAAGGAGCTGTGTGGTTGCGCGGTCCGCCTGTAGCAGTGCGCGGCGCGCCTGTAGGTGCCGATCACGACTGCCCATCATTAACCTGACAACTGTTCTGTTGCACAACGCCTTCTCATTTTAAACATGCTGGGCATGCTTCAATAGCCCAAACGCCTTCCAAAAGCCCTGAAAGCTGCTCAAACTTTTCAAACAAGGGCTGCCATCCATTTTTGAGGTATTTCTATCTACCTCCCTGGTATAGTCAAGTTGCTAAATGAGAGATCATTGCCATGTTTTCAAAACTAAATGGTGATCGAATAGAGAGGGTCTTGCTATAAATCAAAGTGATGTGTTAAATGTTTTAAAGAATTTTTTTACGGTGGGAGGTTAGTGGAGTGATTCATTAGTTTCAAAGAGCCTAGAGCTACCTTCAAGACTGTGATAAAACCATAACCTCTGTCAGCAAATGTAGTGGTGAAAATAGTGGTAAGGAGGGTTGATTTGTTTTTAAAATCCGAAGACTGCTATGGCTATGATTGCCCAAGGTTGACATAGTGGTAATGGTGTGTTTATGATGATGTCAAAGGGCCTAAAAAATTCCCTCAATACAGTGCTAAAACCATAAACCTGCAAGTCGAAATATACACAGTAGTAGAGGTTTGTAAAATTGTTGGAGGTGCCTTAACTGTGATAAGGCAAAACCATAAACTCTGTCAGCTATATTTTAGTGGTGAAAGCAGTGGTAAGAAGGGTTGAACTTTTGTTTAAGGTCCGAGTAACAACAGTGATCATATATAAATTGCTTTGTCACTTTCAAAAGTCCTCTCTGTGTGGTGAAAAACAAAATTAGTGCTACCTCTTTATCCATGAAACAGATTACGGTGAATGAAGCTGTTAAATCAGATTGAATGTTTTTCTATCTAACTGTGTGCGAGAAATAGTGAACACAAGGAGGGTGTTTTGATTGGGAGGAGTATTTTTCCTCTGTCTAAATACTAGGTTGCCTTGCTTACACCAAAACACCAAGAGCTCTGTGACCTTACCCAAACACAAAAATCACTTGACTATGTATACCTTTTATTTGACTGTGTGCTTGTTATTTAAACTATTTTTTGATTGCCACACAAAAGGGGAAAGGCAGTGATTTGGGGAAAAATTTGCCTTGATCAAACAGTGATTGACAAAGAAGACAGAGTTGTGTTTGAGAAAACATTTTAAAAAAAAACCTTTTGAGGCAGTTTGGTTTTGCAGAGAGCATCCAGAACAAGATGCCCCCCAGGCAGGATAGTAGGAGTGGCTTGCATAAGAGATTTGAGCCTACTTCCACTGAAGAAATGAATGCCCACCCATCAGTCTTGTTCAATTTCCATGAGGTTGGGTGTTTAGATTTTTGTCAAAGAGTGCAAGAGGTGAAGATCTTTTCTCCTTTGACACACCTTTGCGCTTTGAGGTTTCGAGACAAGCATTTCCAGCTGGCAAGCCTTGTCTTCAAATTCTCTCCAAGGTCCATCTCCAAGGCCACTAAAATCCCCTATATTGGGGAAAAGTGGTTTAAACAAAGCCATTTGGACTCAAAAGATTAAAAGCCCTTTCTAAAGCCTGAGCACAAATATTCATGTCCTTCTATTTTCCCTTTCTCATATATTTTAGCCAGCTACACCCCCCTCATGAAGATCATCATGAAATACTTCACTTGTGAGGGAAGATTCTCCCGTATCTATGCCTATCACATTCGACTGCTCATACATTTCACAAGGACAAAGTTGCTAAATCTTCCTTTCTTCTTACACAAGAGCATTGAGAAAATGGCTTCCACTATTCAGAAGAAGCCTCCTTCACAGCAAACCACCTGCCTCTTCCACCACTCTCTCATCAAAGTCATCATCCTTCATCAGCTTTAAAAGAGGGAGGTCTCTTGGGATACTTTCATCACCCATCCAGATTTCTCCTTTGTCCCTCCAGTTCATACATCCCCTACACCTCCTACTCACCATCCTTCGCCTTCTTCTAGCAGACCTATTCCCAAATATCTCAAGTTTACTACATAACAAACAAAGGAGCCTAAAGAAGGAGAAGAGAGTGACCATGAGGAGGAAGAAGGACATGAGAAGGAAGAGGAAAGTAATGATGAGCAACAACAAAGGGATGAAAAAGAAAGTGCTGAACAGCAGCATCACAGTGAGGCAGAACAGGAGCAACATGAAGACGTTGAACAAGGGCATGAGAGTGATGAACAGGGGTAGCCAAAGGGTGATAAACAGGGGCAGCCAAAAGATGCTAAATAGGAGCAGCATGAAAGTGATGAACAGGGGCAGCCAAAAGATGACACATAGCAGCTACAGTAGTATGAATAGGGGCAGCCACAACATGTTACACAGAAGCTACAGGATGAGGGACAGTAGCCTCATAAAAAGGAACAACAACCTCAAGAAGAAGAGGAGAATCATGATAAACATTTTCAAAGTAGTGAGGAGGACAGCCCTCAAAGGGAGATGCAAAAAGACAGCCTAGGAATCCTTGAAGAGAGCCAAGACATTGGCAAAAATGAAGGGAAAAGTGACAAGGGTAAATATCCCATGGAGCATGTGCTAGCTGCCTGTCCAAGGCAAGGGGCCATGCTCTCTTCTCCGAAAGTGGCCAAGCCCCAGACAGCAAATAAAAGGGTGCCTAGAGTCGTAACTCCAAATGTGACTAGGGCCCTTTGAAGCAAGGGAAAATTGCCAAAGAAGCCCATGGTCGAATTGCCCAAGAGGAAGAGTACTAGAAGAGCCACCCAAAGCAAAGGGAAGGGCAAGGAAAAAAGTAGTCATGAACAGGAAAGGGAATTCGAAATCATCCAAATCCAAAGTGATGATAGCGATAATGAAGCCCGAATCCTAGAAAATCTCTTGATCCATAGAGAGAGCCAAATTGATGCCTTGAAGGCTGATCTTCATAGAGCTAGGAACTTCAATCAATTTTTTCAAGTTCAAAACAAGCAGATGAGTGTCCATATGGCTATTTATGAGACACAAGCAATCAAATACAAGAAGGAGGCCTCCAAAGCACAAGTGAGGTTGGAAGAACTCATGGGTGAGTTCATTGAAAGTGAAGGCGAAGATCAGCCTAGGCGAAAGAGGCCAAGAACCATGGGGCTAAAAAAGGCCCTTGAGAAGCAAAAAGAAGAAGAAAATGCCCTTCTCCAATCTACCCCTCTCACTGCATTGTTCGAACAAGAGATAGAGAAAAATTGGGCGGCATGGCTTGAGAGAGTTAATGATCACTTGGAGAGAAAATTGGAGAAGGAAAACAGGGACTTGGACTTTCAACGGAGGATGACGGGGCATTATAAAAAGCTAAATCAGTTTGCCCCGCGGAAGTTGAAGGTTGCTCAAGGAAAACTCAAAGAAGGCAAAGGGAAGTGCTCGGAACAAAAATTGAGGAAAGACACCTCAAGACTCCAAATCTTGGCCTCTGCTTCACAACATGTTTCTTAAAACACTAGAGGGTCATGATCGCCAAGTTTGGGCGAAATTTGACATATTTTGGTTTTTTGTCATTTTTGGGTTTTTGGCCAAAAATCATGGGCATCGCCATTTCTGTTTGGGGCATCATAAAAGGATGAGGATGGTATCATTGGATGCCATAATTTTAGTAGCACATACTCAGAGATTTTCAGGACATTTCAAGATCATTTGCTCCCCCAAAATGGCGAAAAATGCTCGCTTTTTCTACACTTTGCCCGGTTTATCAGCAAGGCTTATTTTTTGGGTTTTTACACATCGGCCTGTTTTTGGAGGACTTCTAGTGTTCAGTTGGGAGAAAAATAAAAATTTTCAGAAAGTAGACACTCAGAGCTTTCCAACGAGCTATCATGAGCCTCATTTCGACATCGGGAAGGCTTCCAAACGTTGCCTTTCAGGGGACCTTTTGCTGATGTATTTTTTGAGTATTTTTGTAAAAATTGAACCTTTCAAAACTGTTTTTTCCTCATGTGCGTTTAGCTATTTTTGCACATGAGAAGTTATGAAAAGTCAATTTATTTGCCTCTTTTAGCATTTTTTGGATATTTTATGAGATATTTTGTGCCTTGGGCTTTGCAAAGCCTCAAGGACAAAATAAGATATTTTGGATAGGCCAATGAGATTGCAAGTTGAACTAAGAGGTTTTCCTCACTTTGGCCTATATATTCCAAAGGATTTCATTGCTGAACTTGATGAATAGAAGCAATATATGGTCATATAAGCTTTGGAAAAAATACTTGTCTCATGCTTTTGGATAGTCTCTTGGATGTTCTTGGATGATGAAAGAGGATTGTTGTTGGATTCCATGACTTGGTAGAATGGTATAGTGTCTCTCTCTTTGTTTTGTTTCCTAGTTTTCATTCATAAATCCATGTTCTTGCTTGCTATAAGACAGTAGAGAACAAATTTGATACATGCCCTTGGAGGCACCTCAAATTTCCTGTTTCTTCATAGCTTCCATGTTTTCTTCATTCTTAGTCACATTAAAAAATTCTTGATTGCTATTTAATAACTTAAGGATATTGTTGCTTGTTTCATTCATGGTTTTATGCATGCTAAGTATGATTTACAGTATGCCCTTCTTACTCATGGCTAGCCATAGCTCCATCTATGAAATTTCTCTTTGACTGATTAGATTGTCATTTGTTGAACCAAGGAGGTCTTGTTATGATCTTGCCCTTTGCCTAAGACTATGCAATCTTGTTTTCAAAGTGCCCAATAACTTGAGGTACTGTGTTTAGGCATTTCGGCATAGTGATTTGAGTTGTTTTTCTGTCTTAAGTGTATTTCCCCAAATTCTAATAACCATTTCCCAAAGTTAGAGAGTTATATATCTCTATGCGTGGCTTGAATGTTTATTTCTATGTATTGATTAGCTTATAGTTACATTTCTCATGATTAATGGTTTGCCCTACCATGTTTATGTCAGCTATTAAACTAGTTATGCTTGGAATCCTTTGTTATTCACAAACTTGACGTCCATCTTACTCCATTTTTCCCAAAGATCCATTTTACCTAGAATCAAATCGGCCCTTCAACAACCTTATATCACCACCTGATAGCTTTCTTGACCTCTTCGACCCCATATCCCAGTTGATCTAACATATTTTTACCTATTTTATATCTTTGATCAGTTTCATCCCTCACAACCTAAAAACCAAAACCAAAAAACCTACTTCATAACTAGCCTAAAATCAAAACAAAATAAGCAAACACATAGATATCCCTTACACAAATAGAGAGAGCCCTCTCTGAGTCTAGGAAGGCTAGGTCCTTGGGCTCCAAAGACTAGTTTGATGTTACACTGTCATTTGGCTTGCTAATCAGCCAAATCACGGGACACTAACATAATGGCGATCATAGTGGGACTAACTGAATACATAACAGTCTAGCAAACTCTTGTAGATTCATTAGTCTTTAAAACTTAAACAGGCAAGCAGTCCATAAAATAATTTAGAGTAAACTCTTTTTGTTATAGCCACCCTAGCAAAGTGATGAAACAGGTTTAGAATACTTTAATAAACCATAGGCTGCACATAAAACTCAAAAAACCCCAAAACATTCCCAGATTGGCTTTTCCCTAGTTACTGGTGGTGGACCATAGCTACATCTTTACAAAAACAATCAATTTCCACCTGGAAACTCCACTAGCCTCCAGTAGGCCTAAAAAACTCCATAAAAGACCAAAAAATTCATAAACCATACCTTTCTGCTAACTCATCCTTCCAAAAAATTAAGCTTAGGGTAGAAGCTCTGTAATCAGTGACAAACTAAGTATAACTTAGCGATTCAGAAAACCTCGCCTAAAACATAGGAGATAAGCAGAAGTCTTCTTGCCAAAGAGAACCATTAGCTTGTCCATACAGCCTAGCAAACTGTTGAAACCAAGTGAATCACTCTTCTTTGCAAGTTTCCATCCCAACGTTTTCTATAAAACTTTTTCCCGAAAGCATCTTTGATAGTATTGGTGGTGGACCATAGTTCCCATAGAAATCCACCTGGCGACTCCACTATTCCATCCTTTCTGTTTTGACCATGCTTTGCATTAGTAAAACCCTAGAGAGGCCATTCATCCAAAACATTCAAAAATACCATCCTCTCTAAACTCTAGATTCGAAATCTAGCTTCACGAAGAATCAACACCAGATCTCATCCAGACCCAAATCCCCCTATCATAATAGATGACCCAGAGAAGATTCTCTGGCAAGCTTCTGAAACAGGAAATTTAGCTACCGATAGGGCCATCCGTAAAGCAAGATCAGTACCTGGACATCTCACAGCCTTGCAGGATTCCCCCTTCGACTGAAAATCAACAAAAACCCTTTTTAGAGGCAAGTCACAAAGTAAGATAGACTTTGACGATATTGAGCCCGTAGATCTGCCACAGAGTCCTAGTAGAGAAGCCTCGCCTACTACACCTCCCGAATTTTAGCTTCTCCATCACTTTGGCTCCTACCATCCCAGATCTGCTCAAAATCAAATCACTAGTCCAATTACATCTGCCACACCTATCCAAACCACTATTGTTCAAACCACCTCAACTCATCCCACAGGCCCTCATTTTGTACATCATCCATTAGCTCCCATCATGGCAGCCTGGTACACACCTTTGGTGTTGCCACAGCCTTTGGCTCCCTTACAAAATTACTATCAATCCAAAATCCCACACTTTACCGAAGTTGAGGCTATCACAGCTCAACAGCATGTAGATAGGATTAGCAATGCCTTTGAATACATGGAAATAGAAGACGAGACCATCAGAATGAGGATGTTCACCCAAATCCTGGGCGGAGAACCCAAAAAATGGTTTAAGAGCTTAACTCTGAACAACATCCACAATCTCCCAGAACTCTACCAAACCTTCATAAACAAGTGGGAAATCGGAAAGAACCCCATTCAAATCTTGTCAGAATATAACAATCTAAAATAGGAAAATGGGGAAAGTGTCCAGGGATACTGCACTAGGTTCGACAGTGTGTATAACGCCCTCCCACCTCACTTCAAACCTCCACTTGGCTCAGCCCTGGAAAAATTCCCCAAGGGTTTTGACCCAGACATGACTTATCAGCTAAGACACAAGAACCCTCTTACCTTAGAGGAAATGAAAAAAGTATCCATAAGGGCAGAAGCCAACTTAGCAGAAAAAAGAGCTAGGACTAGATCAGAAAGGAAAGTTACATACCGGGATGAGGTCTCCACTTCAGCCCCTTCCTTAGATCCTAGAATAGATGACTTGATAGTTCCATGGCCAAAATGTGGTAAAAGATAAGTGAAAAGACCCCTCTTAGGGACAACCAACCAAACCCTCCAAACAGAAACCAGAACAAAAATTTTAGGAGGGAACAACCTCAAAACAAACCAAGGGAAAATGACCAAAAAATTAGGCCACCATTTAATGAAAATTATGTGGAAGAAGATGATAGGGATACAAAACCCATTGATGAAAATCATTTGAACCTCATAGGATCTGATAATGAGAGTGAGGTGTACCTCACATAAGAAGAACAAGCATTCTTCTCTTCGAATCAGGATGAAACCAACTGTGAAGATCCCGAGGATCCTTCCATAGATTTTCAGAATGCAATTGTAGAATTTCACAGGCAGTATGACCTTAGAAGCAGAAAAAACCAAGACAACTCCAAGAAAGACAGCTCAGACACTGCTAAAACCCCTGATACAATCCTTAAAAAAACAGTGGACAACAACAAAATCATGGTTAGGAAAAATGACCGAAATAAAGATAAAGTTACCCAAACAAGTCTTGGCTCAGATGCTCCTAGTACTTCCACAAAGATTCTCAAGGTGGTTGTGTCAAACAAGATCCCAAAACAAAGCCAACAAACTCAGAACATAGAGAAAGTCATGGCTGAAAAAGCTAAAGCAAACCTGTCTAAACTACAAGTACCCTTTAGTTTTGAGGGAGAAATTGCCAAAATAAATATTACCATGCTTCTCACTGAACTTATCACCCAAGGCTCTTATAAATCCCAAGTGTTAAAGGTCCTAAATATAGGAAATGATACGAACACCCTTAATCTAGCTGATGACACTCTTGAAGTGTTGTTTGGTCCGAAAATAGAAAGAAATTCCAAGAAGGAACCACTCTTCCCTTCTACATCAGTTTGAATATCCATGACCAAATCCTTCATAATGCCATGCTAGACTCCAGAGCCTCGCATAATCTCATGCTGAAGGTTGTAATGGAAAGATTAGGCCTAGAAATGACAAGACCATACAAAGATTTATATTCATTTGATTTGAGTACAGTCAAATGTCTAGGTTTGATCAAAGATCTTTGTTTCAGTTTGGCCTAGGTACCTGCAAAACATCTGATCATGGACATAGTGGTAGCAAACACCCCTCCCAAGTACGGAATGCTTCTATCCAGATCTTGTGGAGCCAAGCTCCAAGGAAATATTCAACTTGATATGTCCTACGCCACTATTCCTGTGTTTGACCAAACTAGAATCACACAAGAAATACATGATCAGTAGCCAAGAGAGGCCAGATAACATCCTGATGTATTCCTTGCATTCTGACCTAAACTCTTTCATTCTACACACTGATGAGAACATTGAAGAACAGTCAGAAGAATTTGAAACAAAATTAGACCCACCACATCAGCTGCCCCTAGTTCTCTATGATGAACTTAGACCCACTCAAAACTATCATGATCATGAACTACTATGTCTTGAGGAAAGCAAGTGTGTTCCTTTTGAAACAGAGATAGAGCAAGAAGCACTAACTATTATGTACTATCAAGAAAATTACTCAAACCTTAGGCAAACATCAGCAGTAACATCAGGAAAATTTTTCAGAATAGAGGCATTAGAAGACATACATATCACAAACCTCTTTGGAACTCAAGAGCAGGGAAGCTTAATGTTTTTACCATACCTCAAGAATTTACCATCACATAACTCTTCCACTGCAAATGAAATCTTGACTGTAGCCATAACAACTCAAAATCCAGAAAAAATTCCTGATAAAATTCTTATGAGCAAAGATGATGACTGCAGTCCAAGTATACCTGAGTTACTTGAACTGGCTAACATTCTGTCACTCCACTAAAGACTTAAAACTGCTAGAATTGGCTATCTCATTCAGAATATTAATTCATATAGAGAAAACAGTGAGAAACACTATGCCACTACCATCACTCCAAGAAACAACTTCGACAAAAGAAAATAAAAAAATCTGAACCAATCAGTAATAGTCAAAGATAAAATAGTTGGTCGTAGGATCTGTTTTGATTTCAGAAATACTAATACACATCCTGGTGACAGAAATTTTATCCTTCCTACCCAAGACCATGATATACCGATGATAAGTGCTTTTAATCATATGTCTTTGGAAGATGATGTTTCAGGGTATAGCCAATTGATTCAATTGCAAAGTAGATAGCTCAAATATTTTTTCCAGTATGCTGGAAGTAGTCCCAGTTTCAATTTCAGAACTGTTCCTAAAAGCCATGTTTCCAGTCTTGAATTTCTGCATGTTGACATACCTTGATGATGTCATTATATATTTTAAGAATGACAAAGAATATATGCATTACTTGAAAAATATGTATAGTAAAGGAGGGAGTGGAGATCAGAGGTATCAAGAGGTACAGTGGGAAGATACGGGTTTGTTCAAAGATTCATGCATGAATCCTTATATCATGCTTGAAAGAGAAAATTTTCCAAATTTCTCTTTTCAAGAGCTGAGTGGACCAAGAGTGGTAGGAGATCCTTATGGGGATAAGATGCTTAAGTTTCGCCATTTCCAAGATTTCTAAGTTTAAAACATTTTCAATCATTGTATATACCATTGTTTGAAAAATAGATAAAAACAGAAAATTAAAAAACAATGGAAAAATAGAAAAAGAGGGTGGTTTGAAAAATAGAAAGAATGCCCCATGTTCAAAAAATAGTCATTCAGAAAGCGCGCAAGTCTAAACGCCGCTACTAGTGCTCAAATGTCTTGTTCAGTTATCTAGCCTAATCATAACTGAACACGTTTTAAATTTATTTGTTGATAAGTTAGTGAGTGGAAAAGATGGTCAACATTGTGTAAGATTGACTTATCAAAGAGAGTAGATTAGGAAAAGATACTGGTTCCACATGCTCAAAAAAAACCAAAGAGGGAAGTGGGGATGAAAAACAAATTGTGCATCCTAGCCCTGTTTTTTCTAGACTTCATTTTTTCCAAAATAATATTTGTGTGCAGCTTGTCTTTCATGCCACAAGTATATGACAAATCAGACTGTTTAACCCTGATTTGATCATTTTTCAATTTCATGTTTTAGATTAGAGAACAAAATCCTGTCAAATAGCTTAACCTTGACAATTGATCTAGCATAGGTAGAGTAATGAGGGAGTTCATCAGCTTAATCTGAGCTGCTGGAAAAGATAAGTGTAGAATTAGATAGGTTCATTTTTCAAAAAAAAAATATATTGTCAAAGGGTTTCTAGTCCAAATGCACCCAAACGAAGAAAAAATGTTGGGAAAGATAGTGGGGTAGGTAGAAATATCATTGATGCTAATCATGTTGTCAATTTTCAGAAATAGCATCAAGGAAGAATGAAATTTGCGCCAATGGATAAGGCACTGGTCTTCATAAGCCGAAGATCTGAAATTATGGACACCTCATAAAAAGGAGCTGCCCTCCCCAGATGGAGCCACTGTTAGTCATCAATATTTTTCACTTGTTGGTGATGACTAGTTGTAATAGACAAGTTTTCTAGCAGCTAATCTAAAAAATTGTCAAATTTGCCAGCTGGAAAACACCCATAAAATTTTTTTGCCCTCCTACCTTTTAAATCCACCCATGATGAGATGAAACCTCATTATCAAGCCCTACCTAGCCTCAGCCATACTAGCTTGTGCATCAGCTCCAAAGAAAACAATCCAAATCTGTCCAAAGAAGTCTCCCCTAAGTTAGGTAGTGGTGCTTTAGGCATTTCTCCCTTGGCAAACTATCATAAAGCCAAAGAACCTCTATCTGCTACAGACCAGTCGTAGCAGACCTTCCCATTCTGCAAATAAATTTGGTTACACCCTTAATTAGCACCACTAACAAGCCCTAAAGTCTCAGCAATGCACATGCCCTAGGTCAAACTGATATTAGGTGGTTTCACAGTGTTTCAAATGGATCTTTCAAGAGCAGAAGTGTACCAGCATCCCAGAAGACAATATTTGGCTCAACATGAGAAGACAACTGCTTCTCATATGATTTTGAGCTTTAAGCAGTAGGCAGACTAGAGTTGTTTGATAAACTCATGCTATCACGGTCACAACATGAAAAGGCGATTGAAAGGAAAAATAACATTGTTAAAAAGCGATGAAATGGCATCAACTGAGGAAAAACCTCCTTCATCTATAAGCAGAGGGTTTGGGGACAGAAAAAATTCCTTCATTTATAAGTAGAGGGTTGAGGACTGAGAGCGCCTCCTTCATCTATAAGCAGAGGGCCAAGGATAAAGTTTTATTTTAAGAATTGCACTGACTATAAGGCAATTTTGATTGGGCACAGTGAGACAGCAACTAAAGGTTTCTGAAATAACAGTGATGATTAAAGGCAGAGGAAAATAAGTGGGATTTTAAAATTGGTTTGAATGAGTTTCACTATTATTTGAATTACAATGTGAAGCTAATGGGTTGATCATAAATGAAGAAATATTATTAAGCAGGTGGCCAAAAGAGTCAAATAGTCTTGGGCTCAAACTAACTTCTTCCATCATGTATAAGGGAAACCACTATTAGTATGTTCATCAAACATTCTTCATTTTGTTGAGACAGAGGTTGAAAGGAAACCAGGCATTTGTCAAAGTAGGCCTCCTTCATCTATAAGCAGAGGGCCAGAGCAGTGATTGATTTTAGGGTTTTCACTGATTGAGAGACAAATTGTAAGAACAGTGGAGACAGTTGAAGGCTTCTGAACAGAGCAATGATGTCAAAAACAAAGGGAAAGAATGAGTATTATAACTGTCAAAGAAGCTGACTTATCTCCTATCAGAGTTTGCTTTCAAAGACATTCTGGAGCCAAAAATGAACAAACCTTGCTGAGGGGTGTAATTTCCTTAAAAGATACAAAGACTCATCTCCTTGATAAACAGGCTTAACATTTAGTCTCTATTCCTTTAAACAAAACAGAGTTGAAAAGTAGTTGAAATCAGCTGGATTAGACACAGGCCAAAGAGTGATGATTATTTTTCAAAAGGTATTGTTCTTCCTATTCATGAAGAATTTTCTTTCAATAACTCATCACAGTGGACAAGAAGGCAATTCGAGCTTATTTTTCCCAAAAAGGCATTGCAACTAAACACATAAGCTCATAAATATGTAAGAAGGATTATGGCATGAGTTTCAAGTTTTGGAACAACATTCAAAGCCAATAATGCATGCCACTGTTACAAATGAAGGCATTTTCCTTATGAAAATGTATCAAAGGTACCCCTTCTTTGTTGCATTTGAGTAGTGGAGAAGTTTTTAGAGAAAGTGCCCTCTTGATGGACAGATGATAGTAAAGCTCAGGTGAGTACAACTGGGTTTCACCTCACAATCAAAGAGAAAAGTCATTTGGAGAATACATCTACAGTCCCTATATGGATTTGAGCCAGGTCTCCCTCTAACAAGCAGATATAATCATTAGGGATAGACACTATCAGTTTAAGTTAAGTTATCTCCTTGCAGATATGGGAAAAGATGCTTTGCAAATCATTGGTCTTCCTTTTCAATAAGAAAAAACATTGAGTGATGATTAGCCTTCAAAGTGGTTTTCTCACTGTGAAAAAGGGTCACAAGTATAAAGACCTCCAAAAATAGTCACCCACAGTATTTCAAAGAGGCCTGGTCAAGTTTGGGTTTGTTTGATTTTGAAAAATCACAAATGATAAGATTGGAGTTCATTTGTTGATTCACAACCAACACCTTTTTTCAAAAAGGGACTTAAAAAAACCCTCACGAAAGTCACCACAAAGGGTATTAACTTGTTCACTTTCAAAAGAGGACGAGGGACTGTTAAAAACTCATTTGAAATTTTCAAAGTGCAAACAAAGCCTCCCCTTAGCTTCTCACTAGAACAAAGAGATTTTTTGAGCAAGTTCACACAGTTTTTAGGCTTGGAGACTGCGCGACGCACCTGGAGAAATGCGCGGCGCGTTCAGTAGGGTTTTTACAAAGGAGCTATGTTGTTGCGTGGTGCGCCTGTAGCGGCGTGCAGCGCGCCTGTAGGTGCGGTCACAACTTCCCGAAGGCCAACTCGACACCCTGCCTATTTGAGCGGCGCTTTCCCCTTTCAACGTGCTACGCGTATTTCAACATTCAAAACACCTCCAAAGGGGCCTTGAAACTGCTCAACCCTTCAAGCAAAGACCACCATCCATTTTCAAGGTATTTCTATTTGCCTGCCTGGTATAGTCAAGTTGCTAAATGAGAGATCATTGCCATGTTTTCAAAACTAAGTGGTGATTGAATAGAGAAGGTCTTGCTGTAAATCAAAGTGATTTGTTAAATATTTTGAAGAAGCTTTTTACAATGGGATTCTAGTGGAGTGTTCATTAGTTTCAAAGAGCCTAGAGCTACCCTCAAGACTATGATAAAACCATAACCTCTGTCAGAAAACATAGTGGTGAAAATAGTGGTAAGGAGGGTTAAATTTTTGTTGAAAATCCGAGACTGCTGTGGCTATGATTGCCCAAGGTTGACATAGTGATAATGGTGTGTTTATGATGATGTCAAAGGCCTAAAAACTTCCCTCAGTACAGAGCTTAAATCATAACACTACAAGTCAAAATATACAAAGTATTAGAGGTTTGTCAAATTGTTGGAGGTGCCCTAACTGTGATAGGGAAAAGTTAACCTCTGTAAGCCCAGTGTATGGTAGAAACATTTTTAGGAGGTAAAGCAATGTTTGCAAGGAAAGCATAGTGATTATTGAAAGAAGTGAAACAGTGAAACAATTGATGCCTCATTTGTCCCATAAAACAAGTGTGGTGAAAAATCTTTCAAACTTAGTCTAGAGGTTTTTATCTGCCTGTGAATGTCAAACAGTGAAGTACAAGAGAATTATTTTGATTAGGAGGGGTGTTTGTCTCCTACAAGGCTGTCTTGCTTATACCAAAAAACACAGAAAAGCTTTTTGACCTTACCCAACATAGTGATCATACATAAATGACTTTGTCACTTTCAAAAGTCCTCTCTGTGTGCTGGAAAGCAAAATCAATGCTTCCTCTTTATACATAAAACAGACTGTAGTGAGTGAAGCTGTTATTACAATTTGAAGGTGTTTTTTCAAACTATGTGTGAGAAACAGTGAAGTAAAAGGAGGGTGTTTTTGATTGGAAGCAGTGTTTTGCCTCTGTCTAAATACAAGGCTGTCTTGTTTTTATCAAAACATAAAGGATCTTTGTAAACATACCTAGCCACAGTAACATTTTCACTATGTGCTTGTTATTTTGATAATTTTGGTTGATTGGCATACAAAGGGAGATAGACAGTGTTTTGGAAGGAGCAGAGATTTTTAGGTTAAAGAATCATTTCACATAGCATTTGAAGAAATATGCCTTGGTCAAAAAGTGACTAACAGAGAGGGCAAAGTTGTGTTTGAGAAAGCATTTCAAAAAACCATTAGAGGCAGTTTGGTTTTGCAGAGAATATTCAAAACAAGATGCCTCCTAGATAGGATAGTAGGAGTGGCTTTCATAAGAGATTTGAGCCTATTTCCACTAAAGAAGTGAATTCCCACCCATCAGTCTTGTTCAATTTCCATGAGGTTGGGTGTTTAGATTTTTGTCAAAGAGTGTAAGAGGTGAAGAGATTTTCCCCTTTGACACATCTTTGTGCTTTGAGGTTTCAAGACAAGCATTTCCAGATGGCAGGACTTGATTTCAAATATTCTCCAAGGTCCATCTCCAAGGCCACTAAAATCCCTTATGTCGAGGAGAGGTGGTTTAAACAAATCCACCTGCACTAAGAAGAATACAAGCCCTTTCTAAAGCCTGAGCACAGAGATTCATGTCCTTCTATTTTCCCTTTCTCATATATTTTGGCTAGCTATTCCCCCCTCATGAAGATCATCATGAAATACTTCACTTGTGAGGGAAGATTCTCCCGAGTTTATGCATATCACATTCGACTGCTCATGCATTTCACTAGGGCCAAATTGCTAAATCTTCCTTTCTTCTTACACAAGAGCATTGAGAAAATGGCCTCCACTGTTTAGAAGAAGCCTCCTTCACAGAAAACAGCATGTCTCTTCCATCACTCTCTCATCAAAATCATAATTCTTCATCAGCTTGAAAAGAGAGAGGTCTCTTGGGATACTTTCATCACCCATCCGGATTTCTCCACTATCCCTCCAGTTCACACATCCCCTACACCTCCTACTCACCATCCGTCGCCTTCTTCTAGCAGACCTATTCCCAAGAAGCTCAAGTTTACCACAGAGCAAGAAAAATAGCGTGAAAAGGGAGAAGAACATGACCATGATGATGAGCAAGATGATGAAGGGCAGCAGCATGAAGAAAAGCAACACAGTGAGGATGGGAAGAATTTTGATGACACACAACAGACTTATGATGAGGGTGAGCAGCCACAGTATGATACACAACAGCCAAAAGAGACTGAACAGGAGCAATATGAAAGTGCTGAAAAGGAGCAACATGAAGATGATGAAGAAGGGCATGAAAGTGATGAATAGGGGTAGCCAAAATATGATACACAGCAGCTATAGCAGTATGAGCAGAGGCAGCCTCAGGGTGAAGAACAACAGCCTCCTCAAGTGGAAAAAAAACTCAAAAAGAAGAGGGGCAGTAGGATAAAAGGTTGCAAAGCAGTGAGGAGGACAACCCTCAAAGGGAGATGCAAAAAGAAAGCCTAGGCATCCTTTCAGAGAGCCAAGACATTGGCAAAAATGAAGGGCAAAGTGACAAGTGTAAAGATCCCATGGAGCATGTGCTAGCTGCCTCTCCGAGGCAAGGGGCCATGCTCTCTTCTCCGAAAGTGGCCAAGCCCCAGACAACAAAGAAAAGGGTGCCTAGAGTCGTAACTCCAAATGTGACTAGGGCCCTCCAAAGCAAGGGAAAATTTCCAAAGAAGCCCATGGTCGAATTGCCTAAGAGGAAGAGTAATAGAAGAGCCACCTAAAGCAAAGGGAAGGGCAAGGAAGAAAGCAGTCATGAACAGGAAAGGGAATTTGACATCATCCAAATCCAAAGTGATGATAGTGATAATGAAGCCCACATCCTAGAAAATCTCTTGATCCATAGAGAAAGCCAAATTGATGCCTTGAAGGCTGATATTCATAGAGCTAGGAACTTCAATCAATTTTTGCAAGTTCAAAACAAGCAGATGAGTGTCCATATGGTTGTTTATGAGACACGGGCAATCAAATACAAGAAGGAGGCCTCCAAAGCACAAGTGAGGTTGGAAGAACTCATGGGTGAGTTCGATGAAAGTGAAGGCGAAGATCAGCCTAGGCGAAAGAGGCCAAGAACCATGGGGCTAAAAAAGGCCCTTGAGAAACAAAAAGAAGAAGAAAATGCACTTCTCCAATCTACCCCTCTCACTACATTGTTCGAACAAGAGATAGAGAACAATCGGGAAGCATGGCTTGAGAGAGTTAATGATCACTTGGAGAAGAAATTGGAGAGGGAAAATAGAGACTTGGACCTTCAACGGAGGATGACCGGGCATTATAAAAAGCTCAATCAGTTTACTCGGCGGAAGTTGAAGGCTGCTCAGGACAAACTCAAGGAGGCTAAAGGGAAGCGCTCGACACCAAAATTAAGGAAAGACACCTCAAGGCTCCAAATTTTGGCCTCAGCTTCACGACATGTTTCTGAAAACCCTTGAGAGTCATGCTCGCCAAGTTTGGGCGAAATTCGACATGTTTTGGTTTTTTGTCATTTTTGGGTTTTTGGCCAAAACTCATGGGCATCACCATTTTAGTTTGGGGAATCATCAAAGGATGAAAATGGTATCATTGGATGCCATAATTTCAGGAGCACATACTCAGCGATTTTCATAACAATTGAAGATCATTTTCTCCCCCAAAATGACGAAAAACACTCGTTTTTTCTACACTCTGCCCTGTTTATTAGCAAGGCCTATTTTCTGGTTCTTTACACACAATTCTATTTTTGAAAGACTTCCAGTGGTCATTTTGGAGAAAACTAAACATTTTCAGAAATCATACACTTATATCTTTCCAACGAGCCATCATGAGCCTCATTTTGACATCGGAAAGGCTTCCAAAAGTTGCCAGAAAGTCAGGGGACCTTTTGCTGATGTATTTTTTGAATATTTTTGTAAAAATTGAACCTTTCGAAAGTGATTTTTCTTCATGTACGTTTAGCTATTTTTGTACATGATAAGTTATGAAAATTAAATATATTTCCCTTTTTTAGAATTTTTTAGATATTTTATTAGATATTTTGTGCCTTGGGCTTTGCAAAGCCTCAAGGACAAAATCAGATATTTTGGATAGGCCAATGAGATTGCAAGTTGAACTTGGAGGTTTTCCTCACTTTGGCCTATATATTCCAAAGGCTTTCATTGTAAACAAGGCTGAACTTGATGAATAGAAGCAATATATGGTCATATAATCTTTGGAAGAAATACTTGTCTCATGCTTTTGGATAGTCTCTTGGATGTTCTTGGATGATGAAAGAGGATTGTTGTTGGATTCCATGACTTGGTAGAATGGTATAGTGTCTCTCTCTTTGTTTTGTTTCCTAGTTTTCATTCATAAATCCATGTTCTTTCTTGCTATAGGACAGTAGAGAAAAAATTTGAGACATGCCCTTGGAGGCACCTCAAATTTCCTGTTTCTTCATAGCTTCCATGTTTTCTTCATTCTTAGTCACATTAAATAATTCTTGATTGCTCTTTAATAACTTAAGGATATTTTTGCTTGTTTCATTAATGGTTTTATGCATGCTAAGTATGATTTACGGTATGCTCTGCTTACTCATGGCTAGCCATAGCTCCATCCATGAAATTTCTCTTTGACTGATTAGATTATCATTTGTTGAACCAAGGAGGTCTTGTTCTGATCTTGCCCTTTGTCTAAGACTATGCAATCTTGTTTTCAAAGTGCCCAATAACTTGAAGTACTGTGTTTAGGCGTTCTGGCATAGTGATTTGAGTTGTTTTTCTGTCTTAAGTGTATTTCCCCAAAGTCTGATAGCCATTTCCCAAAGTTAGAGAGTTATATATCTCTATGCATGGCTTGAATGTTTATTTCCATGTATTGATTAGCTTATAGTTACATTTCTCATGATTAATGGTTTGCCCTACCATGTTTATGTCTGCTATTAAACTAGTTATGCTTGAAATCCTTTGTTGTTCACAAACTTGATGTCCATCTTACTCCATTTTGCCCAAAGATCCTTTCTACCTCGAATCAAATCGGCCCTTCAACAACCTTGTATCACCATCTGATAGCTTTCTTGACCTCTTCGACCCCATAGCCCAGTTGATCTGACATATTTTTACCTATCTTATATCTTTGATCAGTTTCATCCCTCACAACCTAAAAACCAAAACCAAAAAACCTACTTCATAACTAGCCTAAAATCATAACATAATAAGAAAACACACAGATATCCCTTACACAAATAGAGAGAGCCCTCTCTGAGTCTAGGAAGGCTAGGTCCTTGGGCTCCAAAGATTGGTTTGATTTTACACTGTCATTTGGCTTGCCAATCAGCCAAATCACGGGACCCTAACAAACACCATGAGGCACCTTTGCAAGATGAGGAGCCATTCCATCTTGACACTGACATGACAGACTTGAGGTGAATGAAGAGAAAAAACCGTAGAGCATATCATAATGGAGAAGGATGTTGAGATCAAAGAACTTAAGGACAAGTTTTCAAAGGCCACCTTCTTGATTTCATTCTTGGAACAAGAGAATATGAAATTAAAGGTAAATCAACTACTCTTGAATAGGCCTAAAGTTGATTTGAGAAAAGAAGATGTAAATGGAAAAGTAATAGTTGACATAGCTGATTCAGATGATCAGGAAGAGTAGGTAAGAAGAAAGAGGCCAAGGAATAGAGGCCTCAAAAGGGAAATTTAGTAGCAGAGAGAAGCATCTCCACTAAGGGCCCAAATGACAATCAATGAGCTCATATTTGCAGAATTCGAAAAGGATAGGGAATATATGCTTGATAGAGTCAATTGTCACTTGGAGAAACTTCTGAAGAGGGAAAATAAGAACAAAAACATACAAAGGCATATGGCCATGCATTACTACACCCGAAATTAGGTCTCCAAGGTAAGAATCAAGCAGTTGAAGGAAAAACTCAAGGAAACCCTAATGAAGCAAAAAGAGAAGGGTAAGTTGGATTTACTTGATGATGCTTCCCTCATAGCATAACATACCATCATAAGTCTCCATGGAGAAAGTCTAGAACAATTTTGGGCAAATTAGGATAAATTTTGACAAATTTTGAAGTTTTTGGGCATTTTCACAATTTCTGCACAATCTTTGGTCCAAAAGGGTAGCGAGCCTCACATTGCTCTTTTATTGGGGACGTCCAAATCACAAAGTTTTTTCATTTATGGATTTATTTTGACCTCTACATCAACTTTATCCCTTGGGAGAGCCATGTTAGCACATTCTGGTGCGTGAAATGTCAAAAACCCACCTAAAAATAACCTTTCTTCCATGTTTTTCAGAAGCATGCTACACTTTTGGAGTAGTTGTGGGATAAATGAGTTTTGGAGGGCTAGAGGCAATATTTTTTAGTGCTTGAGGGTTCTATGGTGTAGTAGACATGCATATATTTCTCTAGCATCTTTCAAATCTTGATTTAGACCTCAGGAAGGCTTCCAAAATCCTCTTACAACTGGCACTCTATGCTTTCTCTTGGCACGCTGTGCTTTTCTGATAATTCACTGCATTTTTGCCTAGAAGCTTGTTTTCTCAGTTTCAACAGTCAAACTCAATTTCTCTTGTTGTAATTTGTCATTTTTTTAGTTGTAATGATGTAATCAATGGTAAATATGCTAGTTAGAGTGAAATTTAGGTGGATTCATGCTTGTAAATTCCTTTCATGGTCAAATGTATCAGTTTTTCTATTGTGAGGAGAGGTTTATTAACCTCCCTAGTCTTTAGGTTTTAGGTGAGGAAATATTGTGAACTATTCCTCCACTCTAGGATTCAGCCTATGAGAGAGGGGACGTTTTTTTTGTCTATATGTATGGATTTATTAGTCATTTTGATGGTTGGACATCAGAGGGCGAAACCATTGTAGCTTGTACTTTAGCTTTTTATTCAAGAAACCAAAGCACCAGTTGCAACTATTATCTAGGAATTCTCGTGCTATGATTTTATGATGTTGTATTTTATCTGTTACAGTTTTATATAGATGATATACATGTCTCCTTTCCATATCTGCTTTCTTCTGTGATTTTCCTAAAAGTTTTATAAGTAGAATTCTTTCATGAAAGCCCTGTTTTGTTTGGTACTGTCATTTTATGTAATCTTCCTTCATGTTTAATGAATTCTTAACACATGCTCATTAAGATCTTCTTACTCTTTCAAAACCTACACTACACCAATAAAATCTTAAGCCCATCACAAAAACATAGCTATCTTGCTCCTCCATCTCTATTGTAGCTATGACCCTTTGATACTTTGACCTAGTTACCTGATTTTCCATCCCTGATCCATAATAAAAACAATCAATCTTTCAAAATCCTAGAGCTGAGCTATCTAGCCTAAAATCCATTCTTCCTCCAATCAAACCCTTTGGCTGTGTTTTTCATAGAGAGATCCTTCTCTAGTTTGGTAGGGCTAGCTAGGTACAATGGTTATACCTACATCATCAAATTTTCACATAAGGGAAATATATTGCTAGATCATAAAGACCAACATTTTATCATTGATGAAAATAAATCAATTAAGTGAAATTTAATAGGTGTCCCTTTAGGATGTCGTGCTAGAAAACCAATTAGAATTATTCAGTTGTGATTCGAAACAAGTCTTTGTAGTAAAAAGTATAAATTGGAAAATAGAAATGTAGCATTTTTCTAGATAATTGAAAGTGGCCCCGGGAACATTAAAAAATGATCGTCACGGAAAAGCATAAAAAATTACTATTGACATTTTCCCTTCACCTTCTGTGTTGTAATTTTTCTTTGTACTAGTTTGGCCATTACACAAAGAGTGTGCAATTGAAACCTTATAATACTTCATTTACTATTGAAATGACAGCTTGATCATGGAACAAATACCTACATTTTATGATACTTTCATGTGGCTACATTTTTAGAGATAGAGATATAGTAATATTTACATTACTTAATGACAGGATTTATGGTACATCAAAAAACTTCAACAAAAAATGGGATGAATATGATGCAAGATGAATTTTAACAAAATATTCACTTTGTTAATGGTTACTTATTAAACATCTATGACAATATTAATTGGAAAGAAAATTAGGAATTTTACTTTTTTAGTAGGAAAGTAGGTCAAGGACATAAACTACATAACAAACAAATTCTTACTCATAGAAACAAAATAATATGCATAATCATAAAAACAAGAATATTATTTTTACTTAATCAAATGCAATACATAAAATCTATACATGGATTACAGAACACTTTTGCATTGAAATGTTCAAAACATGTTAAAAATACCTCCTTAGGATGAACAAAAACCTATAAGTACTATAAAATGATAAATATAACTCTTACTGGTAACTAAAACATATCAAATTGAAAATTATAACAAGTACAACAGATCTAAATTTAAATCATGTCAATGTTTTATTCCTATGAATACAGTACATACTCGAAACTTTGAATCTTAATCTAATCATTCTTTTCTCTCCCCTGAACAAAATGATTAATAATATATAACTTGACTCTCTTTAAAGAGTAAGTTAGGGTTGTACACTAAAAATAACCTAACCCTAAGCACCTAGGTTAGAATTCCCAATTTGCAAGCATACATGCATGAGCTTCCCTTTTAGAGAAATATGCCTAGACTGGAGTAGCCTACACATGCACCTCACCTTCACCCTCTTCTTGGGATCAATAACCTACCTCTCTAAAACCTATTTAAAGCTATTTTCCTCAAATTGGAAAAGTAAATCATAAATAGAAAAAAAACTCAGAAAGCGAACTTAACTAAAATAGAAAATTGGCTGAATAGGAATTTTCTAAATCTAGAACAACAATGAATTGAAGGTGGAAACACTGGAAATAAACTAAGACCTGAAGCATGCATGTGTCCTCTACTCCCCTACTTAACTATACCTCCCTCACACTCTATTGGACATGTTGTAACATAATTGGTTTTGATATGTTAGATATTTTTTAGAACAAAAAATAAAAATAAAAAATGTGTGTAAATATATATGAAAAATGGGACAAAAAAAAGAAAAACTATATATATATATATATATATATATATCAAAATCCCAAAATAGTGGCGTGCACATTTAAATGATGCCTTGTTGATTAGTTGAATTACATTTGATTAAAGTTAAATGTAATTAGTATTGAATAAACATGTTTATTGAATAAAGAGACTCGACAAGACCTTTTGTCGCTTTCCATTGGTTAAAGAATAAATTCTTGGATTTAAGTGGCAAATTAAACCTATGGAATTCGTCTCTCTCTCAGTTTATCTTTCCACAAACCCAATATTTCCCCGAAGTTTTTGTGTGGTGTCAGCTTAGGTATATCCAAAGTCAAAGGGAAGTAGTTTCTCAGGATAAGAAACTCTTAGTCACCGTCACTTCTAAGTCAATCAGTAACATGCTACAAGTGAAAACCCTTAATCCCTGCATTCATTTTCTCTAGAATCCCTTATGGACATATATAAGAATCTTGATTTTCCCCAAAGAACTAGGATTTTTGAAACCTCCTTACCAGAAAATGTTCAATTACCTAAAAACAATCCACCCTATCAATCATCCATGTTTTCAGAGATGGCCAAGAAGATTATATCTATTGTTGCATGCCTGTTAGGTTATTATTCTGATTAATAGGTCGATGAGCTTATAATTGGTTTTCTGTCAGTGTTCTCAAAAAATGAAAATCCTTTTGTCATCTTCAATTATAGCGAATTTCTAGCAGAGTCAATTCATCAGCAATTCATGAAATTGTCGATAGAAGGAGTATTCAAATATTCCTCTATTTTAGTATATTTTTTTCAATTTTATCAGTCATACACATTCTCTTTTCCTTTACAAAATATGGAAAACCAAGGGAATACACAGTCAGTAATCCACTGGACCTAGTTGATGAGAAGAATTCCATTGAATACACATTCAATGACTTTGTGGATCAATTTTTACATGTGGTTTTTAAGCCTATTAAACAGTGATGCAGATTGAAGGATTGGGTCAGAGATTAAAATAATTATGCATCTCAATGAAAAAAATAGAACATGAGATTTGTAATTGTACCAAAATTACACAGAGATTAGGGTATATGGCTGTGAGCTACCACCATACAGATTTCCCAAGCTTGTCCCTATCCGGATTTTTTCTCTAGAATATATTAGGTAAATGATTAACATGGACTAACTCCATTTTGTAGTAGCAAAGAAGACATCCCAATTTAAAATCAAAACTCAAATAGAGCCTTTTATTTATAATGCTATATCAACAGGAAAGGAAGCATATGTGCTGTTAAAACTGTTGAATTTCAAGTTCAGCTTCACCTGGTCATATGGCCCACTAGGAGTAGTTTCTAAGTAGATGGTAGAGAAAAATACTACCCCATATGCACATACTCCTAGACCTGAAATAGAATTGTATATGAACCAGGATGAATGGAAGGAAAACACCTTACAGGAAGAATAAGAGCAAACTATACCAACAACAACATCACAAAATTCAGTGCCTAAAGAAAAGTAGGACAAAATACCAAGGATATTTTCTTCCCATGTGGTCACAAAGATCTCGGGTAAAGAATTCAAGAAATACAGTAAGAGGAAAAATACAAATAACACAAATGAATCACAACAAGAGGATACTACACAAAATCATCCAATTTTTATGACAGGTCCATTTGTACCATCATCTTCTACAAATGTTGGATCTCCTTTAGCTTCTCGAGATGCATCATCATCACAGACAAGGGAATTGCAACAAACTCAAAATTAGCAGAACATATTTTCAGTTTGTTAGAACCCTATAATTTACAGTATCACAAGGTGACTGTGTATTTTATCTTTGCAAATTTTTCATACTGTACATAAATGTCAATATTCAATACATTTTCCAAAGCAAGAATCAAAGGAAGAAAAGGCAGTGGAGAAGTAGTTAAGGCAAAGAAAGAAACAAAGAGGCAAGGAGAAGCATTACACCATTAGCGAATACAAAGGCAGCAGAGAAGTAGTTAAGGTAGAAAAAAACAAAGGAAGAGTCATGAACGTGTTGGGTAGAGCTGTGAACGTGATTGGGTCAACTCGTGCACGTTTGGTCGAGTCGTGAATGCTAAAGCGAGTCAGGTTATGAACAAGTCATATATTCTACGAACAAATAGAAAGATACGAATGTGCATGGCCAAATTCCAAAATCCTTTCATTGTCATCTCCTAAAAACCTTCCAAATGTGATATGCGATGAAGTGGGACCCATTCACCCATCACACTTCCTTTTCATTTCATTTTCCTTAAAAAGATTAAAACTTCACCCCTTTTCCGCATTTATGCTTTATATTTCTACTTTACCTTTTCATCGCTATATCATTGTTTTACCTTCGCCTTATTATTTCCCCGATTGTGATTAAAGTGGGCCCATTCTCCTAGACACGTCACCTTTTCCCCCCACCATCCATCGCATTTTTCATATTAAACTTTTTGCATTGCAACAAAACCTCAACACTTGTGATCACCGATTTGCGATATATCGTATCGCACCTTTTTTAACTTACCGTTTGAAGCACCGACAATGTATTTCGTTTAACTTGTGATGCAGTTGGAACCACCACAAAAGCTCCTCCCCCCACTTCAGGCCATTTTAAATACATTGATATATCATGAAACCTCATAAAAATTTACCTTGCCACAGAAATATTCGTCACTTTATAACTTTGCCGATGCAGTGGGCTCCATCTTGCCACATCATCCTCCAATCAGTGCACAATGCACTTCATGGATTTTAGCACTTACCTTATTTTCCAAAATTCTAAACTCTACGATGTGCGATGCGGGTGGGTCCCTCTCCCCACACTTTTCACTTCGCATGTTTTGGCATTTTACCTCCGCCACTTATATCTAAACTTTAAGATTTGCAATCTGCGGGCTGCGGTCAGGTCCCACCTTTCCTCCACGTCACTACCTTCTCCCCATGCTTCGAAATTCAAATATTCTAGAGTTTACCTCTGCTGCTTAATGTTAAGATTTGTGATCTGCGGGCTGCGGTCTGGTCCCACCTTACCTACCATGTTGCCTTCGTACTTCACATTGCAACGCCTATTCCATTTGCAATATGATGTACAACCAGATCTAAGCTTTGAGGGCTGATCCATTCTACATATCTCTAAGCTAGAAGCTTGAGATCAAATTCATAGCATGAGGGTACTAATAATCTCAAAAATTCAACCCAGACTCGATGGGAGGCAATAGATTTCTCTTTCCCTCTAGTAGCTAGGATTTTCATTGAAAAACTAAAAGTGAAGGATTGCTTATCATTTTAGTTTGCATTTTAGGAATTTCCAATACATCATCGTGGTGAACCTTGAAATGCAAATTGATAAACAAGATCAATTTAAAATTTATCTCAATTTACCTAACAAAGCATTGGAACCATAACGATAACATTTAGAAGGTCCAGGCTAGAGATGTGTTCCGACGTCTTAAAACATAGCAGCTGTCGTTAATTTTTTGCGATACATTCTAAGTGTGATAACTCACTCCACGTACGTAAGTATATCATAGCTTGTCCACGTACTTTCGGGTATATCATGCGGTGTTACAGTACGAAAAGTATAAAGGGGTGCTCTCACTATGCGGTTTCGCATCAGAAAACGCTAATACAGACTTGGGCCTCCACGTACCTTTAGGTATATTTTGGAGGAAAAATTTAGGTTTCTATCCATCCATAGTGAACCAAGTTGGCTTACTTTTAAATTTTGATACACCGAACACAACATTCGGGGAGATTGCCTGCCTGTACTTCTTGGTTCGCCAGGAGGTATTCTGCAGTTCACAGTTTCTTGGTAAACCTTTTTCCTAGCATAACCCTTTTATTTTGTTTATTTTTTTTGGTTAAAATAAATCAGTAATCGTGGAAGAAAAAAATTCTTTCCCTCGTTGTTCACATAGATTAGCACTGAAACCACCTTTACCACCATAATTTACTCTTGGTTGGTGAAGGTGAAAACACTCTACCGAATCAAGTACTATTCGTACCTATGGTGAAACATCATCTTCCCATATACCAAAGCTAGCTCAAGTTGTTTCTACACATCCCAGTTTGTCTACTGTTGTCAAGACGGAGTCCTCATAGCTACCTGTGGTCACGATCCATCCAATCAATGAGACCATACCTCCTGGACTCGACGTTTTTCAACTAGAAGTTGATCCAGATCCTGTCTCCATTTTGCCAGAACATATGAATCCTGAAGTTGAACAAATGGAAGTTGTTCCTACATTGGTCGTCCCACAAATTTCTGTAGCCATTGAGCCTCCCATATCACACAAATAACTTCCTGAAATATACTTTGGGCCTGACGGTGAAATACTTCCACCTGGTTTAATTTCGATTAAAGAAATCCCACAAGACGAGACACCTTTAACTCCAACCCATTTTGGGGAGGATATTTACCTGTATGAGTCTTTTTCTCAATCACCACCCTTTGCTTTTGTTGATCCTGTTCCTATTCAAAATCCCATCGATCCAAAAGGGTATACATTTGGTCAAGTAACCATGCCTGAACCAACATCGTCGGTTGGGCCATCTGTTCCAATTACGTCAGTACCTGCCCTCGCTACCCTGTCGATGTTTACAACTTCACCAGAGTCATATTTTCATGGTGGTCCTATGGTCCCATCAAGTTATATATATTTATCTGGAATTTTCTTTGGTGCATCTTCAAATCCATGGACTTTACCAATGTCATCGTCTAGTATTATAACTGGTAAACCTATAGTGAGTACTGAACGACTTGATTCTTTATACACATCATCAAATCAATCCAGTCCTTCTAGGTATATTCCATCAAGTACCATATCAACTGGACTTCCAGCATTTGGAGAGAAATATTTTCCATCTTATTATCCTCCTCATGCTGGGGGGCAACCTTTGGTCACCCACTATGACAGTACTCCGTCACTTTTTGGTCAACCTAATGTCAAAATGAATGTTTGTCAATGGCAGCCCACTCTGCCTATCCAACCACAAATGGTTGTACACTCGTATCAACTAGTTCAACCTGTTACACCCACATCATTTACACTTGTTAATACATCTTTACCCCTGTTAAAAAATAAAAATGTTGTACAACAACATTTTCAAGCAGGTTCTTCAACTCAATACCCTCAAATATTGGGTCCACAGACTCCAAATCCTTCGGTTAATTTACAACAACCTGTATCCTGAATCATTTATTCACAAGTTGGCTTACCATTTTATGGGATTTCACAGCCACAACCTGGTTATACCTATCAACCAAATCAAAATTATTCTAATCTGGGTTATAACATTGATGGATAGACCCCTTGGCAGTCTCAGGCACAAATACCTCAAACTTCATTTCAACAAGTATCATATCTAGTTTTTGGTCAATAGAATCCTCAAGCATTTGATTTTCAAAACAACCCCTATCTGGGTTACCAGCAACAAATTATTTATGTTGGTGCTCAAAGGCCTGTTGCTCAAGAAATTCCATCATACCCTGGCTTGCTCAACCTGACCTTAATAGACAGTTGCCTTTTGTTGCAACTTTAGAGTTACCAGATTTCAATCGGATAACCAATGATCTAATCAACTATGCTCCTTGTTGGTCGGTGATACCTCACAAAATACCCTTGGATATTCCTAAATTCAATGGAAACCCTGGGGAAGACTCTTCGACTCATGTCATGACTTATCATTTATGGTTTTCATCAAATTCTATAAATGATGATTCTATTCGACTACAACTTTTCCAGCGTATGCTCACGGGTTCGGCTACAACATGGTATATTGAGTTATCTAGAGCTTTTTTTGATAATTTCACTACCCTAGCTACTGTCTTTCTGACTCACTTCCAGTTACCCATACGATATGAAACTGGAACGGAACTCTTCACCAATTTCAAACAGACTAATGCTACTCATATTTCCGATCATATTCATGAGTGGTGTCGTCGTCATAGAATGGTTAAGACATTTTTTCGTGATCAACTCCTTGCTTAGTGGTTCATTAAGTCCCTGTTACCATCTATAACTGAGGATGTGGCTAAGGGTGGCGTCGTCACAGAAGAGTAGGTTATTTCTCGTGCCCAATATTTAGACTTGATTTATACTCAGTCTGGCACGCTCTATGAAAAAATTCCTAATGCGCCGAGATATAATTTTACTGTTCCTCCTCAATTAAAGGAATCTCATGGCGGAGATGGATTGATTGGAATTGCAAGCACACTTCATACTACTGCATCTGATCCTGCACCTTCTTCTAAAATTAATTCTGTGTCGTTTGACAAGGGCAAAAGTGACAAGCAACCTGGAAGTAAGAAAAAGGGGAAATGTAAGAAAAAGCAAACTTCTAACCCGCAGGAAATATCATCTAATCAATCGTCTGGACCTAGGAAACCTCGTTATCCATGCATAATATGTAATAAGGAAAAAAAATTTCGGGATTGTCCTCACCGCACTGAAGTCTCAAAAATCATTAAGACTTCTAATGCGTCAGCTGTGTTGACAGATCCGTTTTCGAATCCGGAAAAAAATTTGGTTGCTACGGATATAGCTTCTAGTTCTCAAGTACTTATGTTATCTGTCACAAAAAATTCAACACATATTTTGGTGTCAAATCGTAATAATATTATGGTAGTCAGCCCACTGATCAACCTACTACCTTGACTATGAATCCATCTATGGAATCGGTATCGCCTACTGTTATTCCTGAATTGACAATTAAGCCACAAAAGGGAGTAATTCACAAATCGACATATAAATCTCGAGCAAGGGCTGCTCAAAATTATAATATAGTTGAAGATTTGGTTCAATCCCCTTTAGCTATGTCTGCTCTTGAGGTATTACAAAATTGTCCCTCCCAAAAATAGGCTTTATTGTCGGCTATTGGTGGAATTGATCCAACTTATTATAATCTTGTCATCTTTAATCATACGGGCTTTGTGCCGCAACTACCAGCAGAATTAGCATTCTCCATACAAGTAAATGTTCTCAATCACCTTGTTCATCGTACTATTATTGATGAGGGAGCATCTACATGCACTATGTCTCTAAATTTTTTGAATTCACTTGGCTTGCTGCACTTATCTCAATCATCAACGACGTTGAAGGATTTTGATGGACGTACATATAAGCCTTGCGGTATTATTAATAACCTGCATGTTGAACTAGGGGGGAAAAAGTGAATGTTTATGTCGAGGTTGTTGACAGACCCCTTAACTATAATATTCTACTTGGAAGGCCATGGGTATGTGCAATGACTACAATTGTTTCTACATATTTCAGAATGATTTCCTTTCCATATAAAGGTACTATCACAGTCATTAATGATCTATCCTTATTTGCCTCTGCTTCGCAGGTAACTGGAAGTGTTCTGTTCATTCACGCACCCCAACAAGCACTTCAAAACATTGGTGTAGGACTCTTAAAGTATTCCCCTCTCATGGGAACCTTTACATTACCGCTGTCCACAACGTCGGTAGAAATTGAAGTATAGAGACCTGCTACATGATCTCTTCCACTCCATCCGGCTTAAGGGAGAGTATGGGTGATTCTGAAATTGTTACGTTGGATGAGTTTTTGCCACCCAGCCCTATTGAGCTGGCATAGAAATCAATCTATCTGGCTTGGGAAACAAATCTGAAATCGGTGTCACCGGTTGTTTGGGTTGATCGTTCCTTAGATTTTGGTACTCCATCTGATCCATTTTCCTCAATTTTCTTGACAGATGAGAATATTTTGGAAGCCATGATGTTAGAAGGAGAACCATGGGAAGATTATCATCATTTTTCCCATCTTCCTGATTATGAAGAAAATTATCTTAGTGAACTATATCACCCATCAATCAAAACTTTCTTTTCGAATTCTTTACCTATTAATGCAATTGATTCCAAGCGAAACCTATCAAATATTGAAGAAACCATTTCTATCGATATTTCGACCAAAACTAGCTTTGTAGAAAATATTCATGTCCGTCTGTCTTGTTCTCCATCATAACTAGAAACATATCGCTCTCTTTTTCGTGAATTCCGTGATGTATTTTCTTGGTCTTACAAGGAAATGACAGGCATATATACTAGTATTGTTGAACACAATATTAATATGTATCCTGATGTCAAACCAGTGCATCAATGGCTTCATCTTATTCATCCAAAGAAATCCACTGCCATCAAAGCAAAAGTTGAAATTTTTGTGTGTGCTGGTTTCATTTACCTTGTTCCACTAACTGAGTGGGTTTCCAACTTGTTCTTGTCATGAAAAAACAAGGAACCATCAGAGTGTGCATTGATTACTGGGACGTTAACATTTCTTGTCCAAAAGACAACTATCCTACTCCCTTTATCGACCAGATTATTGATGATTGTACTGGATGTGAAATATTTTTGTTCATGGATGGATGTTCCGAATACAATCAAATCAATATCCACCCAAAGGATCAACATAATACATCATTCATCTGTCTCTGGGGCACATTCGCTTACAGGAAACTACCATTTGGTTTCAAGAATGCCAAGGCAACTTTTTAGAGAGAAATGGAATATCCTTTCAATGACATCAAGCACATTGTTCAACCTTATCTAGATGATTTACCCACACATTCACGAAATCAGACTGATCACCTGATGCATTTGAGAGCCATCTTCTTACGCTGCCGACATTACAAAATATGCCTCAATCCACATAAATGTGTGTTTTGTGTTGGTTCTGGTAATTTTCTTGGATTCGTAGTCTCAAAATAAGGAATTAAAATCGATCCATTGAAGGTTTATGGCATTATTGATTTTCCTGCACCAACAAATTTACCTCAGATACAAAAACTTCAAGGAAAGGCTAACTTCCTAAGAAGGTTCATTCCAATCTACGCCGAAATGGCTAAAGGATATAATCGACTCTTGACAAAGGGGGTTCCCTTCCATTGTGACCAAGTTGCGCAAGATTATTTTGATGTTGTCAAGGATACTCTTATCTGAGAGTCATTAATGTATCCCTCTAATTATCAGAATGATTATTTCCTATATATCGTAGTGGCTGAAACGACCATTGCTATGGTTTTGGTCCAAGTAGAAAATGGAATTGAACATCTAATCTATTATTTGAGTCATAATATCAATGATACAAAATTTAAGTATTCGCATGTAGAAAATATTGCCTTGGCATCTGTTCAAGTTGTCCAAATATTTCGCCACTATATCTTGTTCCGAAAGACCACTGTCGTTTCTAATTGCAACCCCATGAATTATATATTATCACATCAATTTCTAGGGGGAAAATATTCAAAATGGATTTTCATTTTGTGGGAATTTGATTTTTAATTCATCAAATCCAAGTCAAATAAGTCTTTGTAATATCCCAAAATTGGGACAGCACGGCAAGCCTGCTGAAATTACACACTACTGAGAATTTTGTGCATTGAAATGAGTTTTCATCTCCTGTATCCCTTAGATAAGCTCATCTAAGATCTAAATCCAAAAGGAGAGCAAAAACAAATCAAACTAGGTGGGTTAAACAGATCTCCCATGACCTAGTCTAGCTGAAAAACACCCAAAGAGAGGGGCTGCAGCTATATGCAAAGGACTGCTTCAGAAATAATGTAGTTTATCAATTTACAAGCATGAGACCAACATGGAGGTTCATATTTCAGCTATACATTAGCAAAATGGATTTACAATGCAGCTTATACAGTGTATAACAAAAATAGAATGAATATACAAGACAAAAAGCCTCAAAATGAGCTGCTACAACAACAAGAAATGGAAGGATAAGCTTGACAACGTTATTTTCATTGCTGAAGCATGAAATATATTACAACTCAGATCTAGAGTAGATCTGTACATAAAATTATAGATCTATTTCAGATCTGTGTACAAGATAGGATCCTCTATACATTCCCCTTGGGGATCTTAGCAAATCATGAACAACGGTGAGTAGATCCATGGATTTTTTGGCCAATCCATGGATCACCACAGTGACAGGAAGGATCCAATCATTAGAGATCTCTTCTCTAAAATTGATGCCAAGTCTCCCTGCAACTCTGCTCTTGCAAATAACGTATTCATGGAAGAGGGACTGCACTGTAGGCCGTAAGAATTCTTTGGCATGCTTCCAATGTGTGGATCTGAATCTCAACCCACTAATGCACTCTTCCAGGAGGTTAAAAGACACACTCACTGAGAAGAGGCACCAGTACAAGCTAGATCTGAACAGATCTAGTGTTCCACTTGCTGTAGCTCACATGGAAAAACCAATCCCGAGTAAGACTGCGCTGTAGATGCAAGATTTGGCTTGGCCAAATGATGAATAGTGGACTAGGCAAACAAGACTCCTCCAAGAGTTGCTCAAGGAAGGAGGTGGGATTCCTAAACAGGAAAGCCCAACAAAGGATGTCTAAGCAGAAAATACCTTCAGAAAATAATAACATCAACAACCTTTTCCTTTTGTCCTCCTCCTTATTTTATAAGATGAAAGCCTTTCCAAACCCTAAACCACCTCAATGAGTTAGCTCCTTTCACATGTGGAGCCTCCATCTAAAACTGCGCTGTCTATTCATGAGGTTCATTGCATTTAGACTACGCTGTTGACTTGGTCAAAGTTGACCCAATCTCATGATTCAAACCCATTCACACCTACAAGAGTTTATTTACATGGCCCAGATATGTCTCTGTTTACATAGGCATTGATTTATTTTGATGTTTTTAGGAGTTTTACATGTCCTCCTTCCCATTTTATTCATCAACATAAAAATCAAAGTAAGACAAAGCAAAATTGAATATTCCCATTAGCTTGGGCTAATTTGGAATATTACAGTCCTCCCATCCAAAATGTTTCTTGTCCTCAAGCAACTGATAGGGTGAGTGTTGCAACACTTCTCCTTCCCCATTGATGACACCATCAAGGATCCAGATCTTTGCATAAGCTGAGTGTTCACCAATCCATCCTCCCATGAGTTGTCTCTCCAAAATCATTATGAGATGTACATAATCCATCCCACAAAGTGTCAAGAATGCCACTGAAACAAACATGGCTGAACCCCTAATCTCTTTGAAATATGTAGCAAAGCATACAAAGAGAGTCTCCATCCCATGTGGTACACACATGCCTCCTATACTCCCTCCATACAATTCTAAAAATAGGACAAGTACATCATCCATGTATGGGAGCAAAACTACTAATACATAAAAAAAATTGGAACATGAGGAGGTGGGTCATAATCCCATATATTGTACCAGTGCAGGGCATCTCCTGCCTGCATCAAATCAAGATGTGGTAAGTGTTTTTCCCACCACTTACTTGCAGCCCATGCCATCTCACTATAGCTGAATGTGTGAGATATGTTTGGTGCCTTAGGAAAGCACCCATCATGAAATAAGATCTCCCTTTGTCCACCAAGGGAGTGGCCAAGTACAACAATTGTTGTGGCCCCATATTTGCCATGAGATTGACAAGATATAACACTCCTTTTTGGAGTCATGGCCTACAAAAACATGGTGTAATAATGCATGAAGTCATAATATAAAATACATGTATTAAGAGAATGCTCTTCACCAACAATTCTTCTCCTATCAATAGAGTGGTGCATAAATCTACTCTCTCCTTCAAGGGAAGGAAGAGAGGACTGATTTAATTCTCCCTTAGAGCCATATTACTGCCCCAACTCCACAAAATCCATGCATCTCTAAAAATGCTGATATAGTTCTCCTTCAAATCCCTCCCAATAGTAGCTCCTCAAGATAATGTTGTTGAGCCTCATAGAATATTCATGGCTGAAACAGAACTCCTCATAGGCCCATTGTAGTAACTTCTCCTTGAGCTTGGAGGCTCTAGATAAGAAGTTCCTACCATGATCATAGATGACCCTATCTTGAATTGAATAATCCTCCTCATGTAGCAAGTCATCAAGAATCATGCATGTATGAAGATCCTTGGAATATTCCGCCAACAGTTGGGATTTCCAATAGGGATCTAAGGTGCGCAACAATGACAGCGCTGATAATGTGCCAAATGAAGTGACTACCATGTTTCTGCTCTTCTCCTTGACATCCTCCATGTCCAAGGTGTATGTTGGAAGGCCATGCCTTCCATTCTTCTCCTCTTTGACATCTCTCATGCCAAAGGTATGAGATGGAAGGTTTCTATTCCTTCCTTGCTGCCCTCTTTGCTCATGCTTATGCTTCAAAGAAGAAGGAAGCTCTTGGGAGTTATTCTTCCATGGAAGGCTATCATCTGTCCAAGGCCTCTCTTTTTTGGCCAAAGCATGCATGCGAGACCACCATCTCTCTTACAGCAGGGAAGAGTGTTCTTCAAACAAATTTGTCTTCTGATTCAAGTCTTGTCTCCCATGCTTCATGATGGTGTCGTTTCCTCTCCTTGTAGCATATCTCCTTAATGAAATTTGAGAGGTGAGGATAGATAGTGAGGTCAAAGGAAAAATTCTCTCCCTTTCTTTGTACCTCCCCCATACTCTCAGTGCTGTAGAATGGTCTTCTAATGCTCCCTTCCTCCTTGGATCTATGGAAGGAGCATAAATGCACGAAACATCTCCCATCAAATCTGAATCAGGTGGTCTCCCAGGGGGTACACCATAAGTTAAAGATGTCTCATGGCTCATTCCCATGTGAACCACAGATGGGAACATAATATGACTACTTCCACTGCACAAATCCATCTCTAATTGCTGTCTGGAAGTACCATGGTAGGGAGAAGTTGGAGCAACTCCCCCATCTTCTTCTTCATCACCCACCTTCTGCAAGATCTCACAGTCTAAGGTGCTCCCTCTAGATGCAATTAAATCATTAACACCCATCATCTCCTTGGTGTCAAGAGTCTTGATCACAAAGGAATGATCCATCATAGTGTGTGTTCCAAGATTTGGATGCAGTGTTGGAACACATCTCCTCCACTGTCTTGTCCCTTTGTCTATCATCATAGACACATGCTGCTCATCCTCTCCATGTATAGGATCCCTGGGGACTTCTTGCCAAGATGCAAGAGCCCTCATGGTGGAAGCAATAGCTTCAACTCCATCTCTCAATAAAATTAGATTCCCTCCTACTATCACAGCTCTGGAGGAACATTTCAGTTCTACTTCTTTCTCCTCCTCATCAATGGAATATGCCCCATCAATAAGAGATCCTTTTCCTTGATCTCTCATTGAAGAAAGGACACTCATGTCTTCTTCTTGAGAAGAATGATCTTGCTGAAGTTAGACCCTTGCCCTTGGCAAATCATGTAGCAGATCTTTAACTCTCCCAGCAATGTTCTGAAATGGAGTTATCTTCATGGATCTTCTTTCTTCTTTGAGTTGACAAAACTCAGGGAAGCCTAGCTGCTCTTTGAATATTTTAGACCGAGATTCATATTCTTGGAGGTAGTCACCAAGAATCTCCCCCTCTGTTGTCTCTCCTTATTCTTCTCCTCTTGCAAAGAATGCAGGAATGCTGCAACATTGTAGATCAGATTGTGTGGCTGCATGCTCACACACATCAAATGAAGTAGTGGGGCTTTCTACAGGTGAAAACCTCCTTAAGAGATATTCTAGTCTCTCATTCCTCACTCCCCTGATCTCTTCCTTCAGATCATGAAAATTTTGAGAAAGAGTGTTAGAGAACTCTACTCCTTTTATTCTTCTATACAAAGGGGTTTCATCATTGCTTGCTTTGTCTTCGATGTAATAATTTTTATTTTTTATTATTATATGATTCCTCTAATTTCTATCAGAGAGAGGCTCTCCTCCATTTTAAGACATATTATCTCCAAGAATGCACAAGCTGTGCCAAGAAATATGCTCGGATACCACTGTAATATCTCAAAATTGGGACAACACAACAAGCCTGCTGAAATAATGCACTCCTGAGAATTATGTGCACTGAAATGAGTTTGCAGCTCCTGGATCCCTTAGATCAGCTCATCTAAGATCTAAATCCAAAAGGAGAGAAAAATAAAATCAAAATAGGTGGGTTAAACAGATCTCCCACAACCTAATCTAGCTGAAAAACACCCAAAGAGAGGGGCTACAACTATGTGCAAAGGAATGCTTCAGAAATAATGCAATTTATTAATTTACAAGCATGAGACCAACATGGAGGTTCATATTTCAGCTATACATCAGCAAAATGGATTTACAATGCAGAATAAGCTTGAAAGCGTTATTTTCTTTGATAAAGCATGCAGTAGATTACAACTCAGATCTAGAGAATATCTGTATATAAAATGATAGATCTATTTCAGATCTGTGTACAAGATAGGCTCCTCTATACATTCCCCTTGGGGATCTCAGCAAATCATGAACAACGGTGAGTAGATCTAAGATCTAAGTCATATATCTAAAGAAGTATTCAAAAAATTATGAATCATAACATATAAAGAAGATCAGATCTGAAATAACATGGATTGGTTAGCCAATCCATGGATCACCATAGTGACAGGAAGGATCCAATCACTAGATATCTCTCCTCTAAAATTGATGCCAAGTCTCCCTGCAACTCTGCTCTTGCAAATAATGTAGTCATGGAAGAGGGACTACGCTGTAGGCCTTGAGAATTCTTTGGCCTGCTGCCAATGTGTGGATCTAATGCTCAACCCACTAATGCACTCTTCCAGGAGGTTAAAAGACACACTCACTGAGAAGAGGCACCAGTACAAGCTAGATCTGAACAGATCTAGTGTTCCACTTGCTGCAGCTCACATGGAAAACCCAATCCTAAGCAGGACCACACTATAAATGCAAGATGTGGCTTGGCCAAATGCCGGATAGTGGAATAGGAAAACAAGACTCCTCCAAGAGCTGCTCAAGGAAGGAGGTGGGATTCCTAAACATGAAAGCCCAACAAAGGATGTCTAAGCAGACAATACCTTCAGAAAATAATAACATCAAAAACCTTTTCCTGTTGTCCTCCTCCTTCTTTTATAAGATGAAAGCCTTGCCAAACCATAAACCACCTCAATGAGTTAGCTCCTTTCACATGTGGAGCCTCCATCTAAAACTGCACTGCCTATTCATGAGGTTCATTGCATCTAGACTGCGCTGTTGACTTGGTCAAAGTTGACCCAATATCATGATTCAAACCCATTCACACCTGCAAGAGTTTATTTAAATGGCCCAGATATTTCTCTTTTTACATAGGCATTGATTTATTTTGATGTTTTTAGGAGTTTTACATGTCCTCCTTCCCATTTTATTCATCAACATAAAAATCAAAATAAGACAAATAAAAATTGAATATTCCCATTAGCTTGGGCTAATTGGGAATATTACAGTCTTTATTTTTGGTTGAGATTCTCTGTGACCTTCCCTCTAATAGTACTGTAAATACGTTGGAACCATCAATTCCTAACGAGTCTCTGTTTCTGATCAGATCATCTGAGATCCTTGGTATGGAGATTTCAGGGATTTGTATCGATAGATCGATGAAAAATATCGCTGAGTATAGTTCGTTGATGAAACTTCTCTCTGATGCCATTTCATTTGGTATTAACCGCATCATCATAAGGTTAGACTCACAACTTGTGGTATTACAACTTACTAGTGTTTATACTATTAGAAATCCAACACCGCATCGATTGTTCCTAAGAGTTCGACTTTTGGAAAGACACTTTGATTTTATTCAATATCAACATATTTCCAGAAATTTGAACACATTGACTGATTCTTTAGCTAATCAGTTACCTCAGAACATTTAACGATGCATGTGAAGAAAAAAATTCACATCCTTTGAATAAGTTCCCCAATGAAAACATAAGAAAAACAACGGAAATCAAATAGATATGTAGTTACGGGTTTACAAAAAAATTTCCCAAACACATTGGTGTTGACCTCAAAATGTATGCAAAATGCCAAAAGTAAACTAGTGGTGCTCATGGTAACATCTTGTAGATCTAGCTATCCTCGTAGTAATCGCATCCAACATTTAGAAACACCTATAGTGTGTGTTAACGATTCATCGATGGCCTCTTGATTCATCGATCAGAATCCTAAAAGGTAAGCCTCTGTGTCTTTGTGTTTAGCGAGTCTCCAACCATATCAAGATCCTAAAGAGCGCTCCCAACCCTCCCTATGTGACTGAAAATACATACAGACATACATTGTCACAGTTCCATTACTAGCCCGAACTCCAGCGCCAATATTCCTACTTTAGCAAGCAGCTAAGGGGAATATTAATTTTTGATCTTTGCACTTAGTAGTTGGATAAATGGGTAAGGAGGCCTATGCATAATAAAAACATGAATAAAACCCATTATAATGTGAAAGTGGATCATCACAGTAGCTGGATTTTACGCTTGTGTGTGTGAACAAGGGAAAATGGATGAGGACAAAGTCAAGTTCGACTAAGTCAACATGCATGCATGAAGAAGAGGAGATCATCAATGAAACTAGTTCTAGTGTGAACAAGGATTAGCATAGACAAACATTTGAGAGCTAGATTGAAGGCACTTGAGTGTGAAAAGGGATAAAGCAGATTGAAGAGGTCAACCTTGATCAAATCAAACAACGCAGTATGGAGGAGTGGCCTTGATTAAGGTACAACGTAATTTTGGAGGGAGGTTGCTCATGTGGAGTTGGAAGCCCTAATGGGTGGGACCCAAGCTGAGGAGGCTCACAAAGTTTATAAGGAAGAGGATGGAAGCCATTTGGGGTTAGCTTGGATATTATTCATTTTTTTCTGCTTAGACTGTTTGGCATCCTCTTGCTGTTTATCAGAGCTGCAGTGCTGTTTAGCACAAGGATCTCCTATTTAGGAATCCTTCTCCTTTCTTGAGAGGCCTCTTGAAGGATCATTGTACCTCAATTTTCCACACTCAAGCTTGAGGCCAAGCATCTTCCTTTAGCCACATCTTTAATTCTGCAGAGTATAGTGCTATGTTGCAGGGTGTTGCAGTGGAAAGTCCCCAACACCACTTTCTGAGCTTATCTTTCAGAGGAGGGAGCTTCCCTTTCTTTGCAAGATCTATAAAGAAGGTTTCTGACCATCTTGTACATCCTGGCATGTGTTCAAAGAATTATCCACCTTCTATAGTGCAGCCACTGATAGAAATTGCGTCATTCTACTCAATGTCGCAGTAGCAGGGGTTAAGCCCTTGTTTGTGAGTTTGTTCCTTGGAGGAAGGGCCAACCCTTCTCCTGGAAGGCTTTGCAAAACATCATTATTCTATTAATTATATATCACATCTATATGTATTCATAGTTTCAGTGTAATTACGTTTTTCAAATCTAGATCTGCAGATTTTCTATTATGTACTTGTGCTATCATGAAACCCTTGTCGGGTTATCTCTTTGATGTATAAAAGGAGCTAGATCTCCATTTTCCTCCATGTTTTGATATAATAAACTATATATCTATTATTTCATAATATTATATCTGAAACCCCCAGAAAATCATGCTGTATATGCTTCAGTAGCTTCCTGTTGAGTTACGTCATGGGATTTGGGCCTTTTGAGCCATATCTAGACCAGGAGATTCGTTTAACTTAGTAAAACAGATTTGTTTCCAATTATTTTCTGGGTGTGAGTCCCATATAGCATAATATGAAGGATACAACTATTATTTTCCCCTGTTATTACGTTTTTTTTTTTGGGAATAACGTTTTTAGGGCTTAAAATGCTGCTTTTCCCCAAATTTTGGATCCTAAAATGAAGTATAAGTTGCTGCTATGACATAAACTGATGATAATGTGTTTATTGACACATTTCATGAGTGAATATCTTGCTGCTACTCTATCATTATGTTTACATATTGTTACAGTCCCATTATTGGGCATTTTCCAACCATTCTAGGTGTGAGACACTTATTTACCTCACCTAGTTTGCTTGGTTTCTGATTTCATCTTGGATTTGGGTCTTACATTATTAGATATAAGGGATCCAAGGGCTAATATTTTTTTTTGTAGCACACATCTTTGAAAATTTTACGGCACCAGGCAATATATACTAGTATGATTTGGGATATTACATCAACCAACATACGCATTACATCAAAAATTTATTTTAGTCTTGGGAAAACATCAAAAATACAAAAAAATTGTATAAACATTAGGAAAATAAAAAATAGGGTCAAAACATTCTTACCCATTGCACCCCACTGAGCACCTTCTGGTAAAGCTAAATCTGGATCTCCTCGGAAATCAATGCTTGTGTATGCATACACATCGATGGAAAAAATCTGTCACCGGAACCAGGCAAAGAATGCAGTCGAGAAAAAAATGGTCGATTGGCCTCCATGCCTACCCATTTATTCTACCCATATCTGCATCCTCGGATCTCTAGGATTAGACACATCCAGTGTCACATGTTGTGGCTGTATCAGTGGAATCCGTTCTAAGGAAAATGATATGAGGATTGAACCATGACTGAATTTATTCTTCTTTCCTCCCTTTTCTTTGTTCAGTTTTTCTTTTATCTGAGAAATTACAGCTTCAGACCAGTTGAAGACTATTGACTCCATACACTCTAGCGTGTACTGCATATACGATCTATTTGCTACATGTAGTGTAACGGTGCCTGTAATTTTTGCGATCGTGAAAAGGATAGTTCTCAAAGGAAAATATCTAACATCCTAGATGTTTATCTTTCAATATTTTATTGGCTCTGCCCCCAGATAACAATGTTGCAAAACATAATCTCTCACAGTCTCTCCTCCAAAAATAGACCCTAAGAGCGAAATAGGCATGCCTCTCCTCGATAGACTGGTAAGAAATTATACATCCTCTACTATTATGGGAACCACTTGGTTCTTAATATGAAATGCCTCGATAGCTGGATCCCATGCTCGAGCTAAGAACTCCAAGAGTTATATTTTTTACCTCATCCCTGACAATAAAACCATTTAACAGGTCCTGATCTCTTAGGGCTCTTGTTATTGCACGGATCATTTAGGAAATCATATATTTTCTTCATGTCTCTTTTCCTCAGTTTGGCAGCATTGCTTAATGCGGTGAAACAATTGAAACCTAAAATATAGCCATAAGAACCATTAGATTCCATTCAATGCAAAAAACTGGGCAAATGCTGGGCATGATGCAAAAATAAAAAATGAAGATTGCGCCCAACGCAACCCTGGACAAGAGACATTTCATTGTATATGCAGCTAGCCTTCATTTTAGCTGCTATGCAATGCACCTTTCGATGTTCAAGGGTGTGTTTCCCTCTTTTGGAGCATAATTTACCCTAGGGACAACAAAACCCTAAAAATTTGCACTGAAAATAAATGAAATGATTACTGAAGGAAAGAGAGGGATCATAGCACTAACCTGGATCAAATGGCAATGAAATCATCCCTCCTTGATCACAATCAACAAAGTTAGAGGGAAAAATTAGGTTAGGAGCTCCAAAATGCAAATGGTAACTATGGAATGGTAAAAATGAATAGTAAAACTACTTTTAATAGTCATTTAATTATTTACAAATCTAATTTATTGCTACTATGGTTTTATTATGTTTTTTATCATGAAGCAGGTATTTTTAATCCATTTGATGTTGTTATGAACAGGTCTTACAACTGATGAACAAATTAGTCGTGCATATTTATTTCAAGAATTATTTGACCACAAAGAATATTTTTTCTCCTTATTTTTCAAGCTTTGTTAAAAATGTAAAAGGATTTTAAGAGCACTTTTATCTCTTTTTTGAGCTTCGATAACAACGAAAAAGGAACCCCTAGAGTCTTCTATCATCTCTTTTCAGACTTTGATAATGTGAAAAGATTGTCGAGCACTTGTCTTTTTGAGCTTGTAAAAGTAAATGAATTGATATCTACTCAGTATAAGTTTAACCATTTTCCGGACTAAGATAGATTATTTACGAAAAAGGAATACCTTAGTTGAACATGACTAAAGAGGTTCTCTCAGATATTATTTTACACTTTTTCAGATCTGAGTGACAAATTTACGAAAAATTACTTATGGAGTTTTCTTTCATCCTCTTTTTCAAACTCTCTAAATATGAAAAAGGACCGGCCTGTCACTGTCGTTAAGCTCGTTAAAACATAAAATAGTGATGGTTGAGTCAATCATGGAAAGAATTGAGTTTCATTCATCACTAGACTCGTTAAATTATTAAATAGAGATACTTTATTCACCCGAAGGGTTGAATTATAGATCAAGAAAATGTGATCCTCCTCAAGCTTGTTAAAAAATAAGGAGGTATTGGTCGACAAATGACCAGGGAAAATTTGGGAAAAGTGAGCATAATTCTTTATGGTAGCTAGTCACTCTTGAACATAACACTTCACTCCATGTTCGTGAGTGTTTGGGTTGGGTAATATTCTTGATGATTCATTCATGCCTATGGTTCATCATACCTTCACTTCAGTTTTGGGTCAATGCTGCCAACTCATCTTAGTGTCACCGATATGTTCAAGAGAAATCATCTAGTGAATACTCATCATTCTGCAATACTCATAAACCTTCATTTACATAGCGCTCCCGTCACGAACATTGGTATGTCAAGTCATATTACATTTGTCTCCGAAATACGGTAACTCAAAATTTAGCGTAAAATCAGCTTCTGTCGATGAAAATCATTATCCGAAAATTCATGGTAACATTGTATTCCGGTACCATGAGGCTTGTTACAGCATCGACAAGATCCTCGCTTCCGTACCTTTGACCAAAAGATTTTGTTTGTCGTTTGACATCAAATCATCTATTCAAGCCTTAAGAAATGTATTGTAGTACCTTGAGGACCATTTTCATTAATGGTGGTTCTCTCACGTTTGTTAAACACTCACATCATTGGCTAGTAATCAAACAATGTCTTTCCATGTTCGACTACAAATCATATATTCGCATGGCTGGACTTGTACTCGAATGATCGAGTGAACGAGATAAGAAGACAGGATCTAGTTTTAACCATCCAGGCTGCAAGATCCAGGCTGCGATTTCAGGATTGTTTGTACACATCATCTATACGGTGACCTTACATACATATCGTCATTCGAACATGGGCCTATATCTGTAGGCATGTCTGCATTGGGCAACATTCCAATGAAGACGACTTTCTGCACTATGTACATGTTATTAGAGTGTTTATGTGTTGAGCATGGGAATGCCTTCCCTCATAAATTCGTGATCAAGAGGATATATCATGATGTAATGTATTGTAAGATTGATGTAGGTCGCCACTCCGCTTCATCTCCAGCCCATCACAGTGTAAAGCATCTCAATCAAAATATTGTTATTATTATTCTGACTTCATGCTTTAGGGGGAAATTTGTTATAGCTCAATTTGGGCATCATTCCCAATGACTTGGTTAACTGGACATCATCTCCAGGACCAATGAATAGGGTATATCATCCCCTATCGTTTCAATTGCTACATGCCCTAAGACAAAGAACAAGACAAATCATCCATGACCTCCATTTCAAAGGTTTCCAAGATTTGAAGTTTATATTATATCATATGAGAGCTCACCAACGCTGCCTCTAAAGGGACTAAGTGTGTTGCATATGCAGGTGACCCCATTCAAGGGTGCTTTGCAAAGCACTTCCCGACATTCATAGGTGCGTTGGTCACATTGGGAGCGAAATTCTTATTGTTCTGAAATCTCCACTTGGCCAGTGCCTTTTAGAAGAGTTCACATGTGTCCAACTTCGAATCCATGTGTCCATTTGATACCTCTGAGACTGGGAACATGTCTTGCCTATTATTAGAAATTCATTGATTGTAAAACTACCTTCATCTCTTTTATAAATTGAGCACAGATCCTAGTGTTCGATAAGGAAGAATTTGAGTAGGGAAATGCTGGTGGAATTTAAATTGAGGAATTGATTTGAGTGACATGCTGCTGGGTATTTGGTGTCCGGTGTTTGCAATGGTTTGGCAAATCAAAAGACAAGGCAACATCAGAACCAATCTTTAGAGTTCCAGGATCTAGTCCTCCTGTTCTCAGAGAGGGATCTCTCAATTTTTTGTTTGCAAAGGTTTATCTTGTGTGCTTTGAGTATTGGTTTTAGAATAGTTATTAAGTGCAGGTGTTTGTTTGTTTAGTTGGTTGAATTGATACAGAAGAACATGAAAGGTCTAGGAAAGATATATAGAGTGGAGAAACATCTGGTTCATTGGGCAATGGAGTCAAGAAGAGGTCATAACACACTCATTAATGGATATGGGATATCAGAGGGAAAATCTAACTTGGCCACAGGATCCTTTGGTTTTGGAATGAGATGGACATCAATGATTTAGAAAGAGAAAATTAATTCTCAAACAAAGGGAATTTGAAAGCACAATTTGAACAATAAGAAGCTTTTGAAGAAAGGGCTAGCCATGAATTCTACAAAACACACTTCAAGCAAACAATGATTTTAAAAGGACCAAATACAGAAATCTAAAGATTAGAGGGAACACCCTGTTCCTCCAAATATTTTATTCAAATGACTTGAAAACATAAAAGATTAAGTAAGTTGCCCGGTCATAGAAGAGGGAACACCTAACACATCTATGATTACAACTATAAAGACCTTTGAGACAACTGTTTAAGTAAGGACAAAGGGCAAGATCAGAACAGATCTCCTTGACTCACTGTAAACAGAAAACTTCAAAGGGAGACTTCAATAACAGTTTTAAAGTGGCAGCAGACAAGCAGGGAGAACCATAAATCACGCTGAAACCGACTATTCAAACTATTAAGGAAATAAACAAGCATGAAGACTAAAGAGAGAGGTTAACGACTCTAAAATACTTCAGTAGAAGAAAACATGAAACAATAAAGGATGAACAGGTCTAAGGTGCTTCCAGGAGTCATTTCTTCGCCTAAAAATTTCAACCTACTGTAGTAAGAAATTATGGAACATAATGAAAACAGGGGAAAACATTAAATAGTTCAGAAAAATTCACCAACATCCAAGCTCATGGATCCAATGATAGAGCCTTCATAGTAACAAGCATAGAACAACATCATCGGGACGTCCAAGACTTCAATTTCTTCTTCAACTTCAACAGACTATGTATTATTTTAGAGAGTTCCAATATTACAACTAGTGATCAACCAACACCTCACTCATCTTCTTCAGAAGTATATATAGAAGAATGAGAAGGTAGATCTCAAAAACTAATTAATATAGACTTAAATGTCTTCTTGGCCTTTGGGGGCTCAATGAAGCAAATTACATAGGTGTCCTCTGTATAAAATCATTTACATTAACTATTAGGTTTGCTGGAAAGAATTTGTTGACTTCGAGGCTCCTCGTCATCCTTGTAATAACTTCTGTTGATAGCTACAATAAGTTCCTTTGGTTGAAATAACTGTTCAGTTGTATGATGAAAAATATCTCCTGGTCTGATAATAAATTCGACTTTCCTCTGATTGTTTTAAGGCTGTAGGTGGCTCTGTGATGGCTGGGGAATTTAATTATCCCCTGATGTGGCAGAATATGCTTTTTATCTGATAAAACACTCATGATTTTCTTTAAACTGTGTTTTAGGCTTCTGATAATCCATTTTAGCCATAATCCCTATAGATCTGTATTTAATTTTCCGTCTTGATATATTTTTGTCTTTGGCATTGATACTCTTTGATTTGAGTCTAATTCACTGTGCTTTGCTGGTATGCAGGGTCGCGTAGGGATGATATGGCATCAATGCCTTGTGAATCACTGATGAAACCTGAATTTTAAACCCTGCGAAGGATTTTCTTTGATGAATCGAAGGCGGGAGGATCGTCACCCTCTGCCTTCAAATTTTCTTCAGACATAGCGGAAAAAACCATAAAACCCTGCAAAAATACAAACAACTATTATAAAATCCTGCATGTATAGGTTAACTGCTTCAGAAGGCATGTGGAGGAAGCGTGGTCGTTGGATGGCATCATCCAACGATCAGGATCAATCAGAGGAATTCAAAGGGAAGGCGGAAAAGGAATATGAATTGGAGCCGTCGATCATGCAGAGATCAACGGTCGGGAGCGAAGGCAAAAAGTCAAAGCGGAGGAATCAGGGCGATGAATGGTGGGCCATTGATCTATAGATCAGATTGACGGTGGAGATCTTTTAAATGCCACGCCGTAGCCTGGTTAACTGTTGGGCTTCTTTGTCAAGCGGTCGTCGTCCGATGGGCGGCCTTAGATCGGACGGTGGACGTCAATATTGCGTCGGGTCCACGTCCGATCTTTAGCATGCGATGGACGGAGGTTTTGTGAACAGTTCCCAAGACACGTGTCAGCCAACATATGGAATCGCTGCGAAATGGAAAAAACCGCCCCACGCTCAAAAGCAGTGCGATGGATACCGCGTGGTTTTGCAATGGTGAGTGGACGATGGGGACCACCGGGCGATGGATTGCGTGCCGTCTATCGGTAGATCAGATCGACGGTGGAGAGATCTTTGAATTTTGGACCGGTGGAAAACCTTAGGAAATAATAAAAAACCTGAAGTTTCAAAATAACATAAGTTTTTAATATTTTTGGGGGCGGGAAAAAATATAAAATATGGTTAGGCGCTCGGCTGCGGGGCCATGGGTTATATGGGAGAACATATGACCGGGGGTTTTTAAAAGGAAGGGCTAATCGGCATCAGGTGATGCGATAAGCACTTGGAGGGTTGGTGCTCAGTTCCAGCACTAAGACGTATGGAAGGGAGGGTTAAAGACTTAGCCCAAGGGGGCTTAATTCATAAGCAATGTATTTTTATGGATTTTTAATGGTTTTGAAAGGAGTTTGAAGGTTTCGATAAGGCTAAGAAAGGGTCTTAGACCTTATCAAAGGGGTTTTGATGAAGGGGGAAGGGGAAAACATGAGAATGAAGGTTTTCATGGGAAAAGAAAAGGCAAAGATGAGGTTAGTTTTGGCAGAAGGGGGAAAAAAGGAAAATGGTGGTAGTAGCAGTATTCTTTCTTGGGAATCAGCAGGATTTCTGAGTTGAAAACGGGGGAAAGGCAGTGACGTTTATACAAAGGATAGGATATTATCAAACGAATTTAAGCATCAACAATTTTTAGCAAATGAAATTGTTTCTTGAAGGCTATCCAAAATCATTTAGCCACCACTTGATATAACAGAATTTATAGGTGGCTAATAGTGGCTCCACTTGGGGATGGTGCTTTTTTGAAGGCATCAAGAATTTCAAACTTGGATTTTCTGGGAGGCTGATCAGTTGCCTCATCCATTGGGCTGCCCTTCCTTTGCTGGGATGATCTGGTTTTGAAAATATATTAGCAGCCATAAAAAAAAATGGATCCTCATCAATACAATCTTTCTACCTACTCAATCATACTGATCTAACATTTTTTCTTCATTAGAGTACACTTGGATTGGAAAACTCTTTCACAAAATTTTATTCTTTTTGAAAGCAGGAGATCTAATCTATTTCTACTTCTTATTTCTCTATGGAATCAGATTAGATGGTTGAGCCCATATGATTCTCTACCTAATGTATTATCTATTGGGATTAAACTGTCCAACAAACTTTATTTCTCTAAATTCTAAAACATAAATTTAAAAAAAGTCAATTCAAGATTAAGCTATATTGACTTGCTGTGATCTATGGCATAAAAAGAAGCTGCACATAGACATTTATTTTGCAGAAAATTTAAAACAAAAATGGGAGGTTTGAGATATGAGATTTTAAAACGTTTCCTTCTTCCTTTCTTCAGCTCTGTTTTGACTCTTTATTGAGTTGTCTTTCCTTTATTAACTAGTTCATATTTTGAGCATGTTTGAACCTTTAATTTCTATCCTAAACTATTTACTGATAAGCCAAGATTAAACAGCTTGGCAAATCAAATTTACTAACCTATCAATAGAAAATTTAAAGCTAATTAGTCAAGATTAGGCTGTTTGACTAACTAGAATTGTGTTTTTCAGGAGTGGCATTTAAGCTTGCACACTTTCAGATTTGTTTCTCTTTTTGGTATGGGGCTATACCTTTCTTGTTTTTACAATCTTCCCTCTTTTCTTTCTTTTCTTTGTTTTTGTATTTTTGATTTTTCCAACTTTAAAAGCAATGTCTAGACTATGATATTGATAATGAAAAATAAAATGCTTTAAACTCAAGACCCTTGGCAGAAGTAATGCTTGAGCATCCTGCCATTGACAGGACCTCCATATAAGTCTTATCCATTCAATTGTTTCAGGAAAAATGCATTGTGACCCCTCTCAGCATGAATAATATAGGGCCCTTTCCACAAGTTCTCAAAATTGCCATGTTTTCCCTTCTCTTCTCTTCTTGAATCCCATTTAAGAACATCATTTCCAATTTGGAAATTGTTTGCCTTAGTCCTCTTATCAAATAGCTTCTTCATATTTTCTTGGACCAACTGTGTTCCCTCATAGACTTCCTCTCTGGTCTGCTGTAAATGGATCGTTTGGTTGATTCTTCTCTACATATCATTCTCTTCAATCTACACTTCTTGAAGGAGTTTCATGACTGGAACTCCTAATGAGGTGGGAAAAACTACGTCCATACCATAAACTAGCTGATAGGGGGACAAGTTTATTCATTTCTTTGTAGTTAACCTATCAGCCCATAAGGCATGAACCAGTTTACTGTGCCATGATTTCTGATTTTGTTCCAACAATTTTTTAATGATATTGATGAGGCTCTTGTTGGAAGATTCAGCTAATCCATTTCCTTGGGGATAGTAAGTAGTGGAATGGCCCAAGGTTATGTGGTATTTGTAACAGAAATCAACCATATTTTTAGATTTAAAAGCAACAACATTATCTGTTATGATTTTTCTGGGACAACCACATCTGGATATGATATTTTTTTCAAGGAACTTGATAATGACAGAGTCATTAGCATTTCTGGAAGGTATAGCTTCTATCCACTTGGTAAAGAAGTCAGTGGTTGTGAGGATCCACTTATGTTGAGCTGAGGAGGATGGGTGAATTTCCCCAATGAAGTCTAAACCCCATTGTTGAAAAGGTGCCTCAACTCTAATGGGATGTAAGGGTAAGGGAAGGAGTTTTCTTTTGCCATAAAAAATTTGACACTTATGGCAAGACATGACCAACCTCTGAGTGTATAGGAAAATGGTAGGCCAATAGTAACCAGATCTAAGAATTTTGTTCGCTGTGGCCTTCCAGTAGAGGTGTCCTCCACGTTCTCTGTCATGCAACTCATGCATGATTTTTCCTGCATCATATTCAAGTAAACATTTAAGAAAAATTCCAACAACATTTTTCCAATATAATATCCCATCTACAATGCAGAAACTCAAAGCTTTTTGTTTCAAAAATATAGCTTTAGTTTTGGACAAAGAATGGGGGGCATTTAAATATAAAAGCACATAAATAATGTCAGCATACCAAGGAGAATTTAGAAATGTTTCTTCAATAAAAGGAGCAGTATATTCTTCTATTTCTTCCAACACATCCACCATATTCATGTCTAGTGCTTGGAAGTTAGAATTAGCCATAAGTTTTTCTAATCCCTACCCTTTAACTAGTTTGGTGGGTCTGATTTCTGAGTCATATTCAAGAATAGTTGCAATCCATTTTCCCCTTTTACCATCAGGGTCTTGACTTAGCATGTCCTTGACAACAGTATGTGGAACAAAAGCAATTATGTGAGAGTGTAAAATATAGGCCCTAAAGTCTTTTAATGCTTTCACTAATGCTAAGGCTTGCTTCTCCATGATGTTATATTTGAGAGGAGCATCTCTTAAGGCCCTAATAAAAAAGGATATTGGTTGTTCCTACCCCAAGTCATTTTTCTGAAGTAAAACTACAGCTATTGTATGCTCAGATGCAAAAGAAAAAATATAAAAGTCTTTGGTGAAATCTGGACCAATCAGGACTGGTGTTTGAGTAAGATCTTGTTTGACCAGTTCGAATGATTGTTTAGCTAGTAAAGTCCATTTTACACCTAAATATTTATTAAGCATGTTTGTTATATTTTTTAATAGCTCAGCAAGGTTGGGGATGAACCTCCTCAGAAAATTAATCTTTCCAATGAAAGATTGTAATTCTTTGAGGCTTCTTGGATGGATGATCTGCAATATGCCATCTATCCTTGTAGGGTATATTTTGATTCCCTCTTCTGAAATTATATGGCCAAGAAGTTTACCTTCTTGAAGACCAAAGAGTGTCTTCTTGGGATTTAATGACAAGCCAAATTTCCTACACTTCTCAAAAACCCTTTTTAGGTGGATCAAGTGTTCTTCATCAGTTTTTGAGAAAACAGTTATGTCATCAAGGTAAATGATTATGAAATAGCCAATATCTTCAGAAAAGGCTATGTCCATGGCCCTTTGGAAGGTGGCCCCTACATTCATCAATCTGAAAGGCATTTTGACATACATAAAGGTGCCCCAAGGTGTGGTAAAAGCAGTTTTGATTTGATCACTTGGGAGCACTAACACCTGGTTGTAACCCGAGAACCCATATAAGAGGGATATTATTTTTGACCCAACTACCCTTTGAAGTATATGGTCCATTTTAGGTAAGGGGTAATTGTCTTTTAAAGAGGCTCTATTTAAATTTCTGAAGTCAATACAAAGCCCGATTTCCCATGTTTTCTTTCTAACAGAAACCAAGTTTGACACCCACTCTGAATATCTAATTGGTATAATGATCCCAGCAGCATGCATCTTTTCAATTTCTGCCTTAACTAAAGGTAATAAAACAGGGTTCATTCTCCTTAGTTTTTGTTTAAAAGGCTTTTGATTTTCCTTCAAAGGGATTTTATGCTAGATGATGCTAGTATCATACGATTTTAGGTCCTTGTATCCCCAAGCAAAAAAATCTTTAAACTCTTTGAACAGCTCTATGTATTGCAATTTTATGTGAACTGGGAGAGTGCTAGACAGTTTGATCATCTTGGGTTCTGCTAGATTGCCTATGTTATGCTCTTGTACATTCGTTTCCACAGGCTCCATTCTTGGTTCTTTGGCTACATTGTTAAAATCAAACAGGTGTTCTAAAGGTGTTAGACCTCTTGGAATCTTATCATTTTTGCATTGTAAAACTTACAGGTCTTCTTGGTCTGTGTTGTCAATTTTTTCTACTTCAAAAGTATTTTCATAATGATTTATATCAGTATTATATGTCATTTCAGCTTCTGGTATTTGTTCAATATACAAACAATTTTCTTTATGGCTGGTTTCTGATATTGGTATGCTGAAATCATTTTCTGATTTCAAGAAATAATTTATGTGTTTGTCAGAATCAAACACTTGCTAGTGATCTTCGCTGTCAGGCACAATAGGCCTATGTTTTACCTTTACGCTAAGATATTTATTAGTCTAAGGTACTTGGCAATTGCTGGCATTGAAAGCGAGTTCATTTGCTAGATGATTTAGTGCTCTTGGAATGAAAATAATTTCATACTTTTCAAAGGTTTTCAATAGATCAAGGGCAGCATTTCGATACTTCCTATGCCTTGGATTTCTAGCTGAGTATTCTCCTTTGATTTTTCTTATGATAAGTTCAGAATCTCCTAAGATTGATATCCTCTGGGCTTCTAACTGTTTAAGCAATTGTACGCCTAGGAGAAGTGCTTCATACTCATCAATATTGTTAGTGCATGGGAAATCCAATTTATATGAAAAACTCTGATTTGTATTTTGAATCCACACACCTGCTCCTGCACTTTTTTTATTACAAGACCCATCGAATTTTATTATCCAAAGTATGTCATCCTTAATTTCATTCTCTTGTTGCTGTTGATTGTCAATGTTTTGAATTTGATTTGAGGGAAGATTTGATTGTTCTGGTGAACTGATTTGGTCTACGTTTTCCTTATCTTGTTGAGTAATTTCATCTTCATTACATAAGATAAAGGACTCTAAACTTGATTGAATAGAATAGATTGGAGAGTTTTTTGGTTTGTCTATGTTGCTGACCATGTACTTCATGTGAGATTCCCTGTATAGTCTTCTGTTTTGGTTAAAAACAGGGGTGGTGGCATAAGACATGTCCATTTGAAGGCTTCCCTGAATTTTGTCTATGTTGCTGACCATGTACTTCATGTGAGATTCCCTGTATAGTCTTCTATTTTGGTTAAAAACAAGGATGGTGGCATAAGACATGTCCATTTGAAGGCTTCCCTGAATTTTGGCTCCCCAAGATCTTGATAAGAGCATGCCATACTTAGGGGGAATGACAGCTACAACTATGTCTATGAATAAACTCTTAGCAGGGATTTGGGCTAAGTTAACACACAGATCTTTGATTAAACCCAAACATTTGACTCTGCTTGAGTCAAAGGAATACAAATATTTATCAGGTTTAGTAATTTCTAAGCCTAAGCTTTCCATCACTACCTTGGGCATTAGATTGTGTGAAGCTCCTGAGTCTAACATGGCATTGTGTAAAATTTTCTCATGTATGTTCAAGCTAACATAGAAGGGAGGGACAACCCCTTCTTGGTATTTTCCTTCAACTTCTGGACCAAACAACAACTCAAGTTTGTCATCTGTCAAGTTTAAGGTGTCAGTATCACTTCCTAAGTTCAAAGCTTTCAAAACTTGGTTTTTGTACACCTCTTGGGTTAATAGTTCAGCTAGGGGAATGGTAATTTTTATCTTAGCAATCTCTCCCTCAAGACTGAAAGGAAAAATTGACTTGTTCATATTTACATCTATCTTTTCAATTGAATTCTTTTCAACAATTTTGATTTGTTGAACCTTGTTTGGACTGGTAATTGGGACAGTTTTATTAGGACCACTAGCTGAAGTGCTAGGGGTACTCTGTTCAACATTTGACTGGACACTTTTATCTTTGTTCATGTCTGGTTTCTTGGTCAAAATGTTGGTTTTCTCTGCTGTCTTTTTGGGCTGAGTTTCTGTGTTTTTCTTGACAGTAGAATTAGTGTTTTTATCCTTTGAATTATCTATATTCCCCTTGCTCCTAAGATCATATTGTTTGTGCACCTCCATTATTACATTTTCAAACCCCAATCTATAGTCATCATAATCTTCATAGGTGTTTGTACTGTGATCAGAGAAGAAGCCTTGTTCTTCCTCAGTGAGGAAGACATCATCCCCACTGTCTGATCCAATCAAGTTTACGTGAGATTCTCCCAACATTTCCATCTCTCTATCTTCCTCATATTGATCTACATAGTTCTATTGGAAGGGAGGTCTAATCTGTTGGTCACTTTCTTTTGGCTTATATTGATTGTTTTCTCTTCTATAATTCTAATTTCTATTTCTGTTTTGGTTATTTTGAGGTTCTCTTGGTTGCACTCTATCATTTAAGTTGATCTTTTCAAGCATCCTCTCCATCACCTTCACTAGGTTGTCAATTTTTGTGTCAGAAGTTGAGGTTGAGGGTATTAGGTCATCTTTATAAGTTACCCTCTTCTTTGATCTCAACCTATTTCTTTTCTCAATTATGTTTGCTTCTACGCTCACAGCTCCTTTCTGCATGTCTTCTAAGGTTAAGTAATCCCTCTCCCTTAACTCATACATCATGTCAACATGAAGGCCTTCGGGATATCTTACTAAGGCCATGCCTTGAGGAGGTTTCATGTGACGTGGAAGAGCATTGTAAATTCTATTGAACCTAGTGGAGTAGTCATGAACACTCTCTCCTTGATTTCTCTTGAGGCTACTATACTCTGCTAGTATTTGGAGAGGATTATTTTTGAGTTCCCATTTGTTGATGAATGTTTGATGCAAGTCAGGGAGATCATTTATGCTGTTAGGAGGTAAGTTTTTAAACCATTTCTTTACATCTCCTCCTAAAATTTGAGAGAAGATCCTCATCCACAATTTCTTCTTCTATCTCCATGTAATCGAATGCATCCTCCATCCTATCTACATGTTGTTGAGCTGTTGTAGACTCTTTTTCAGTGAAATGAGGGATTTTGGATTGGTAATCGTTTGGTAGGGGAAGTAGAGGTTGTGGTAACACTAATGGGGCATACCATTTTGCCATGGCTGGAAATAAGGGTGGATTTACAAGAGATGGATTTACAAAAGTGAAAGTGGGCTGAAATGGAGTGTTTTGAATAGTGGTAGTATGAATCAGAGTGAAAGAAATACTTGGGCCAGAAAACTGATTTTGAGCAGACTTGTTATGGAAAAGACTAAAGTGATGAAGAAGCTGGGAATCAGAAGGAGTGGAAGGTGAGGCTTCTCTACTGAAGCTTTGTTGCAAATCTGCAATATCAAGGTCAATTTGGTTTAAGTCACCTTGAGATCTAGTTCTAAAGATGTTCTTTGTATGATGTAAATCAAAGTGTGAATCCTCTAAGACAACAAGGATTTCAGGGAAAAAAATTGTTCTTAAGAGGCTCCTATTAGCAACCGATTTTCTAGAGTTAGAATTCTGCCACAGAATTCTCTCAGGATTGTCAACGATTAAAGGAGGATTTGGGTCTGGATGGGATCTAGTGTTGATCCTATGTGAAGCCAGACTGTTTTTCTAAAATGAGTGAGGTTGAGGTTTTTAGGGATTGTTTTTGGAAACTTCACCTCTAAGGATGTTTTGTCTAGTATGGGACCAGACTTCTAAAATTCTTCAAGGCTGGTTAACACAGTCCTAAAGAGATTTTGGAACCTAGATGAGTAATAGGCCTACTGGGGCTAGCGGAGTCACCAGGTGGAAACTTTTTAGCTTTTATGAAGGTAAGATATTGGATGGTTCCACCACCATGTTTATTATGAAGCCAAACTGAAATGTTTTGGGTTTTTCTGAGTTATTTCGGTCTTACAAGTTAAGAGAGTGTCCTAAATGTGATTTAACACTTAGCTAAGGTGTTTAATCATACAGAGTTCACTCTTATGGCTTGGTAACTGGTTCCTTCAAGGTTTGATAAGGTTCAATGAGAATCCTAAGGGTCACTTATTTTGTCATTGATTCAAAAAGTCCTATCATGATTACCATTTGTCAGGTAATGCTTGAAGAAGGTTACTTATGTTATACTAGACAGTGATTGTTTAATTTTGAAGATTTTACTCAGTGTCCCACCATGATCGCCATTATGTTGGTGTCCCGTGTTTTGATAGTTTGGAAAATCAAAAGACAAGGCAACATCAGAACCAATATTTAGAGTTCCAGGATCTAGTCCTCCTATTCTCAGAGAGGGATCTCTCAAATGTTTGCTTGCAAAGGTTTATCTTGTGTGCTTTGAGTATTGGTTTTAGACTAGTTATTAAGTGAAGGTGTTCGTTTGTTTGTTTGGTTGAATTGATACAAAAGAATATGAAAGGTCTAGGAAAGATATATAGAATGGAGAAACATCTGGTTCATTGGGAAATGGAGTCAAGAAGAGGTCATAACATACTCATCAATGGATATGGGATATCAAAGGGAAAATCTAACTTGGCCACAGGATCCTTTGGTTTTGGAATGAGATGGACATCAATGATTTGGAAAGAGAAGTTTAATTCTAAAAAAAAGGGAATTTGAAAGCAAAATTTGAACAATAAAGAGCTTTTTGATAGACAGGGATAGCCATGAATTCTACAAAACACACCTTTAAGAAAACAATGATTTCAAAACAACTTTTAGAATGAAATCTAAGATTCGGGGAACACCCTATTTCCTCAAAGATTTTATTTCAAATGACTTATAAAACATAAAAGATTCACTGATAACTACAGTCATAGAAGAGGGAACACCTAACACATCTATGATTACAACTATAAAGACCTTTGAGACAACTGTTTAAGTAAGGACAAAGGGCAAGATCAGAACAGACCTCCTTGACTCACTGTAAATAGAAAACTTCAAAGGGAGACTTCAATAATAGTTTTAAAGTGGCAACAGACAAGCAGGGAGAACCATAAATCATGCTGAAACTGACTATTCGAACTATTAAGGAAATAAACAAGCATGAAGACTAAAGAGAGAGGTTAAAGAATCTAAAATACTTCAGTAGAAGAAAACATGAAACAGTGAAGGATGAACAGGTCTAAGGTGCTTCCAGGAGTCATTTCTTAGCCTGAAAATTTCAACCTACTGTAGTAAGAAATTATGGAACATAATGAAAACAGGGGAAAACATTAAACAGTTCAGAAAACTTCACCAACAGCCAAGCTCATGGAACCAATGATAGAGCCTTCACAATAACAAGCATAGAACAACATCATCAGGATGTCCAAGACTTCAATTTCTTCTTCAACTTCAACAGACTATGTATTATTTCAGAGAGTTCCAATATTACAACTAGTGATCAACCAACCCCTCACTCATCTTTTTTAGAAGTATATATAGAAGAATGAGGAGGTGAGATCTGATAAAAGATCTCAAAAACTAATTAATACAGACTTAAATGACTTCTTGGCCTTTGGGGGCTCAATGAAGCAACTTACATAGGTGTCCTCTGTATAAAATCATTTGCATTAACTATTAGGTTTGCTGGAAAGAATTTGTTGAATTCGAGGCTCCTCTTGATCCTTGTAATAACTTCTGTTGATAACTATAATAAGTTCCTTTGGTTGAAATAACTGTTCAGCTGTATGATGCAAAATATCTCCTGGTCTGATAATAACTTCGACTTTCCTCTGATTGTTTTGAGGCTGTAGGTGGCTCTGTGATGGCTGGGGAATTTAATTAGCCCCTGATGTGGCAGAATATGCTTTCTATCTGATAAAACACTCATGATTTTCTTTAAACTGTGTTTTAGGCTTCTGATAATCCATTTTAGCCATAATCCCTATAGATTTGTCTTTAACTTCCTGTCTTGATATATTTTTGTCTTCGGCACTGATACTCTTCGATTTAAGTCTAATTCATTGTGCTTTGCTGGTATGCAGGGTCACGCAGGGATGATATGGCATCAATGCCTCATGAATCACTGATGAAACGTGAATTTTAAACCCTGTGAAGGATTTTCTTTGATGAATCAAAGGCGGGAGGATCGTCACCCTCTGCCTTCAAATTTTCTTCAGACATAGCGGAAAAAACCATAAAACCCTGCAAAAATACAAACAACTATTATAAAATCCTGCATGTATAGGTTAACCGCTTCAGAAGGCACATAGAGGGAGCGTGGTCATTGGATGGCATCATCCAACAGTCGGGATCGATCAGAGGAATTCAAAGGGAAGGCGAAAAAGGAATATGAATTGGAGCCGTTGATCGTGCAGAGATCGACAGTCGGGAGCGGAGGAATCAGGGCGATGAATGGTGGGCCGTTAATCTGCAGATCAGATTGACGTCGAAGATATTTTAAATGCCGTGCCGTAGCCTGGTTAACTGTCGGGATTCTTTGTCGAGCGGTCGCCGTTCGATGGGCGGCCTCAGATCGGATGGTGGACGTCAATATCACGTTGGGTCCACGTTCGATATTTAGCACACGATGGATGACAGTTTTGTGAACAGTGCCCAAGACACGTGTTAGCCAGTGTATGGAATCGCTGCGAAATGGAAAAAATTGTCATGCGCTCAAAAGCGGTGCGATGGATACCGCGTGGTTTTACAACGGTGAGTGGATGGGGGGACCACCGGGCGATGGATTGCGTGCCGTCGATCTGCAGATCAGATCAATGGTGGAGAGAGCTTTAAATTTTGGTCCGGCGGAAAACCTTAGGAAATAATAAAAAACCCGAAGTTTCAAAATAACATAAGGTTTTAATATTTTTGGGGGCGGGAAAAAATATAAAATATGGTTAGGCGCCCGGCTGCGGGGCCATGGGTTATATGGGAGAACATATGACCAGGGGTTTTTAAAAGGAAGGGCTAATCGGCATCAGGTGATGCGATAAGCGCTTGGAGGGTTGGTGCTCGGTTCTAGCACCAAGACGTATGGAAGGGAGGGTTAAAGACTTAGCCCAAGGGGGCTTAAGTCATAAACAATGTATTTTTATGGATTTTTAATGGTTTTGAAAGGATTTTGAGGGTTTTGATAAGGCTAAGAAAGGGTCTTAGACCTTATCAAAGGGGTTTTAATGAAGGGAGAAGGGGAAAACATGAGAATGAAGGTTTTCATGGGAAAAGAAAAGGCAAAGATGAGGTTAGATTTGGTAGAAGGGGGGAAAAATGAAAATGGTGGTAGTAGTAGTATTCTTTCTTGGGAATCAGTAGGATTTCTGAGTTGAAAAGGGGGGAAAGGCAGTGAAGTTTATACAAAGGATAGGATATTATCAAACGACTTTAAGCATCAACAATTTTTAGCAAATGAAATTGTTTCTTGAAGGCTATCCAAAATCATTTAGCCACCACTTGATATAACAGAATTTATAGGTGGCTAATAGCTAGAGAGATGTGCATTGTGATGAGGTTGGGATTCTGCTAGAGATGGTGACACTAAATCAATCACTAGGTTTTAACGTCCCCTTCCATCCATTAATAAAGATGGATGCTTACTTTCCCACATATTTATCTGTATAAGCTTCTGTCTTTCATATTATGAATTCTTATCTGATGTATATGGTTCATGTTTTATTGATTTAACTGAATAAATTGAATATACATCTTTATTATTTCTATGTTTTGTTGTTTAGTGTTCATCTTTGCAGGAAATGTTTTGTCGATCTAGCTCAGATTTGAAGCTACAAAAAGAGCGACAGAAGGAGAATAGGAAGCGCATGGACTCCAAGTAAGTTATTTGATCTGTTTTGTGTGTCTATTTACTGTTAGGAAAAGTAGTTTCAAAGTCTTTAACATGTTTTTCTAGATGATCACTACATCTAGGGAAGAATGTTTTATCCGTAATCCAGAATTCCACATAACAAACATTCCAACTCAAAATGGGCCTGATGGAAAGAGAGGAAAATGGATTTCCACTATACTAGAATATGACATTGAAATCAAGCCTACAAAATTGATCAAAGGCCAATGTTTAGCAAAAATTATGTTTGAATCAAACTTTCAATCCTTAGACATAAATTTCATTGCTCAACTAGATGATCAGGAAGAGATGGCGACTCCAAAAATCAATGAAGCTCTTTTAGATTCACCCTGGTATGCAGACATTATATTTTTTTTACTCAACTTACAAGCTCCTCCTGGTTTATCTAGAACCAAAAGTAGATTCTTAAAATTGAAAGCAATGAAATATTGTATTTTAGATAATGGTTTATTTTGGAAATATCATAATGGCATTCTATTAAACTGTTTATTGAAAGGTGAAGCTGACAAATTCATGCAGGAGACTATGGAGGACACCTTTACTGGAAAACAACTGTGGAAAAAATTTTGAGGGTAGGTTTTTACTGACCCACTCTTTTTGTAGATGTGAGAAAGTATGTGACCTCTTGTCACAAATGCTAAATATTTGAAGGGAAGAAGAAACTCTTAACATTACCCCTCAAACCTATCTCAACTAAAATTCCATTTCAAAAATGGGGTTTAGACTTCATTGGTGAAATTCACCCACCCTCCTCTACCCAACATAAATGGATTTTGAAAAGGACTAATTAATTTACCAAGTGGATAGAAGTCATCCCTTCTAGACAAGCCACAGAATCTGTCATTATATCATTTATTG